>JACBFG010000027.1:148404-173847 GCA_013435955.1 Diaporthe sp. HANT25 | reverse complement strand
TTAGTACTATAAATAAGTACTTAATATTATTTTTAAGAATCTCCTTTATAATATTAGCCTTTAGCTTTTTAATACTATCCTTATATAACTTTTTTATTAAAAATACCTAAAAAGATTATATAAAAATACTAAAGAACTACTTATAAATAAATACCTTTATTTAATATAAAAAGTTAGCATTATATATTAGTTTATTAAGGACTTCTTATAGCTACTTTATAATATTCTATATAAAATTATTTTATTTACTTTTCTTAATAAGTTAATATTAATAAAATTACTTCTTTTAAAGTATTATAGTTATATCTTTATTTTTAAAAAGTTTTAACTTATTTTAATTAAATATATTAGCTAAGAAGAATATAAAGCCTCTTTATAATATACTTTTATAAAGGCTAAAGCTAAGGAAACTTCCTTAACTACTTAGCTTTTAATAAAGCTTAACTCTTTAGTTATATAATACTATTTTACTAATTAATTATAAATAGGAAAATAAGATAAAGAATATTACTATATATTTATTATTATAAACTTTAGAGTCTTAGTTATAAGTAGTTAAAATATTTATTATATATAGAATTTTATTAATTATTTCTTTAATAAAGTTAATATAAGTAAGCTTAGGAATAAGAAAGAAAGAAGCCTAGCTTACTATATAAGATAAATTAGTAGCTAGGTATAAAGAAGTATAAAAACTATAAGGTAGAGATAGTATATTATTAGCTTTATACCTAGCTAGCTAAATATAGTATTTAGTCTCTTAAGTAATAAGTATTATTTTTAAAAAAGGGTTTATATAGATTTTAAGCTACTAAAAGGGTACTATTTTACTTTATATTCTTTCTTTCTTATACTTATTAATAAATTACTTTATTATTTTATATAAAATCTTATATATTTTATCTTAGTTTATTAAACTATTATAAAACTCTTTTATAAAGACTTTTTTACTATAACTTAGCTTTTAGATATTATCTTTAGTAAAAATCTTATAACTTAAGTCTTACTATATTCTTTTACTAATATAATAAGACTATATATATTTTAACTTATTACTTCTTAGGTTACTTATCTTAATAAGCTTTATAATAATACTTTAGTAATCTTAAAGTCTAGTAATAAGGTAGTATATTATATTTACTAGTTTCTCTTTTATCTTATTTATAAGCTAATATATTATAATAAGTAGTAAACCTTAAAATGCTTTTACCTTTTTTATCTAATAAAAAATTAGTACTTTTTTAACTTAGCTATTAATAAAATTAATAATATTTAATTAATAATAAGTATAAGTAAGTATAATTAAGTATTTAGCTATCTTATTATTAATAAAATACTTAAATTCTATATTAGTATAATAAGTAGTAGCTTTATTTATATTAAAATAATTCTTATAAAAAATATCTTATTTTTTTATTATTTCCTAAATTAATTATAGTTCTAAGGTCTTAGTTAATATTATAAGCTTAAGGTTTATAGTATTATAATAAAAGAAAGGCTCTTATAAATATAAATACTTTTTTTATAATTTAGAAAGCTTTTATATTATAACTCTTAATATTTTAGCTAATTAAGTAAAAATAAGGCTTATACTAGCTTTTATTATACTATAACCCCTTATCTTTTCCTTAAGTACCTATAAAGCTACTATAACCTTATTATACTAAGAGGGCATATAATTTTATTATTACTTATTTTAAGCCTTTAAAATAACTAATAAAATATACTTATTAAATAAGTCCCTATATATTTCCTTACTTAAGTATTTAAGGCCCTTTTTAATCTTAGCTTTATTCTTATTATAGGCCTTAGAGAATATTATAAAGATAAAGTTTTTACTTAATTTAATACCTTTAAGGTAGCTAAAGTAAATATAAGGAATATTCCTTAATATAATAGTTTTTTTACTAATTTTAATCTAAAAATAAAGGTTTATTATAATATTAAGGTATCTTTAAAAAGCTAAGTAGTAGTAAATAGTTTTTTTAAAAATATTTAAGTTTAGTATAGTAATAATAAAGCTATTAATATTATAAAATAAGGCTATTATTTATACCCCCTTAAAGTCTTAAGTATATAAGTATATTTAAAGGTTCCTAGTATAATAACTTATACCTAAAAAAAGGTATTATAGGTTCTTAATTAAAGAAAGCTATTTATACTTTATATACTAGTAACCCTTAAGAAAAGACTATATTTTATATTTATATTACTTAAGGCCTAAGAGTTAACTTTAATAGTTTATATTATTAAGGGTAAATAATAATATATATAAGTTCTTAAAAGGACTATATTTTAATAACTTAATACTATATTACTTACTTTATTAGTTATAAGCCTTAGTAAGGTATACTATAAGGCCTATCTTAGTAATAATAATAAGATAATAAGTAAGCTATTATTAGCTAAATAATTTACTTTATTTAACCTAATCTTAAATCTTATTATACTTTATTTTTATATAAGTAGGGCTAACTAAATTATTACTTATAAAGAGTATTAATAAGGTATTTTGCTACTTATTTATAAGGAGTACTATAAAAGTATTTAGTTAATTATTTAAAATATTAGCTAGTATTTCTATATTAATTAAAGATAAACTATTAAAAGTCCTATTTAATACTATATTACTATTTTATTAGTATTATCTTATATTCCTTTATATATTAATATTAATAAGTAAACTTATAAGTCTTAGCTAACTACTACTTATTTATACTTAGCCCTACTTTAGCTAGGTTAAGTATTAATATAAAGGTACTCTTAAAGATAATAAATATTATATAATATAAAAAAATATATATCTTATTAATTAACTCTTATTTAATATTATTAAGTACCTTTTTAGTACTAATATTATATTAAATAGCTATATAGAGTAGGGAAGCATTTATTATTCTCTTTATAGCATTAGTTATAATAAGGTAAGTATAAAAAGCTCTTCTTACTAAAGGCTACCTAAAGCTAGTAGTATTCTTTAATAGTACTTTAGTTTAAACCTTACCTTTTATATCTTATAAAATACTTATAGGTCTTAATAAATTTAGTATATTAGTCTTATAAGTAATATTAGCTTTTACTATTATTATACTATTATTAACCTTTTACCTCTTTAAGATATATAAATCTACTTTAAAAGTTAATAAAGCTAATAGTTCCCTAAATTAATAATCTACTTATTATATCTAAGCTAGGATATATATATAAGTTATAATATATATACCTTTAGTACTTACTTATAGTAAAGATAATAAAATAAAACTTTTAAATAACTTCTTTTTAAACCTATATAACTAATTTTAAGCTAGTCCTTATTCTTTAAGTACTATAGTAGGTATTATAATATAAGATAGTAAGTAATAACTAAGGATGCTTAATTAGTTTAAGTTAAAAAGGAGAAAGTAACTTAATTAAAAATAAAATAATATACTCTTTTAATATATACTTATTAGTACCTATATTTATTAAGTTCTATTTATTTAAAACCTAGTAATAAGCTAATTTCTTACTCCTACTTAGCTATTATACTTTTAACTTACCTTATTATAAGTATATTATATAAGACTACCTTATAATTATAAACTACTTTATAATACTAAAGCTACTAAATAGCTAAGTTTTTACCTTAAGAAGGTACCCTTATAATACCTTTACCTAACTATTTAGCTATCTTAGTTATAGAAATTTATTATATACCCTTAAGATTATAACCTTAAAGCTTTTATAAGTATAAAGAAAAAGTAATAGTAATAGTAGATTAATAAGGTTAGGGTTATAATAAGTACCTTTTTAAGTATTTAGCTATATATTTAGCTATTAGCTAATAAAATATTTAATATTTAATTAAAGAGGTTATTAGCTTAAAAAAAAAAAGCCTTATTATACTAACTATTTAGTTATCTTAGCTATAAAGATTTATTATAATACTCTTAATATTATAGCTTTAAAGCTTTTATAAGTATAAAGGAGATAAGGTAAGCAATATTAAGGTTAAAAAAAGAACCTTTTTAAGCATTTAGCCTATATTTAGCTAATTTCTAATTAAATATTTAATATTTAATTAAAATAAAGTACTATAATACCTTATAAATCTTACCCTACTCTTCCTTCTTAAAGAACTATATAATTAAGGGTAAGGATAATATAAATACTATAAGAGAGATATAAAAGCTAAAAGTAAGATCTAAAAGTAATAAAGCCTAATATATTATATAGTAAGCTAATATAATAACTTAAACTTTACTAGCTAGCTTAAAGTTATAATATATAAAGTAGGTCTCTTTTTAAATATAATCTTTTTAATACCTTATTTATAATATTAATAATATAAGAAGACCTAAGCTATAAATTAAATAATACTATATAAGTAATAATAATACTAGAAAGAGGCTAATAGCCTTAGCCTTAAGTATACTATAAGGTTCCTTTAAAGTAACTAGGCTTTTTTTATAGACTAATAAAGAGCTAGCTATCCTTTTTTTTAAACTTAGTATTCTTAAAACCTATAAACCCTATTATTATAAAAAAGTAAGTAATATAAGTTTAAGAAATATAGCTAAAATAAATTAAAATAGCTAGTAAACTAATAATTTAATAAAGCTACTTAGTTCCTTAATAAATAAAAAACTATAAAAAGGTAAAATAAAATTAGTAAGATTTTTAGTAATAAATAAGAAACTTACTATATAAGAATATACTAAAGTACTAGTACTCTTATAAGATAGTATAAGAGAGCTAAGAGAGTATACTAAATTAATAGAGTTAAATAAGTAATTAGTAATTAAGAATAGTATAAAATTACTAAATAATATAATTTAAGCCTTAGGCTAAGATTTTTACCCTTAGTCTTAAGGAACTAAGTAATTAAAAATATATAAAAGAGCTATTACTTTAGCTAAGAGCATTATATAAAGGTTCTTATAAAAGAATAACTTAAATTATAACCTATTAAAAGGCTAAAATAATATAAAAGTATATTTAAGCCTTAACTATACTTATTTAGTTATAAAAGATAAGGTAAAAGCCTATATAGTAGTTATATAAAGTACCTTACTTAGAATAAATAGAAAAATAATATATATCTTTAAGATATATTAAGTAATACTTTACTTAAAGATAATAGTACTATTTAATAAGTACTTAAAAGTATTATACTACTTATAGGTATAATACCTAGTAAAAGTAATAATACTCTTTAAAATTAATAAGATAAACTACTTATTATTTTAGTTATAAAGGCTAATTATATTATTATTACCTAACTAAAGAATTAAAGCTCTTATTAGCTAAATAAATAACTTAGGCTACTTTATAAATAAATATTATAAGCTTATAGTATAAATAGGCCCTTTTTAAGTACTTTACTATAAACTTAATTACCTTTTTTATTTATAAGATAGCTTATAAAGATTTAACTTAAGGCTAAGGAATATAATAAGGCCTTATTCTTTTTAACCTACTTTAATACCTTTAGAATTTATAGTAGGCTCTAAAGTAAAGCTAATACTAAGCCTTAATAAAAAGAAAGTAATAAAAAACTTTAAGGACTAATAATAGTATTATATAAACTTAGATATTATAAAATTCTTAAATAGCTTAAAAAAAAAAAATAAAATAAATAATAGCTATATAATCTACTAAGGTACTTAAAAAGTAAATAAAGGCTATAGCTTTACTTACTTAATAAGTAAGGAGTTTAATATAAAGGTAATTAGTATATTTTAAGGCCTATAAAGAGTAGCCTAAATAGCTATACTAGGCTTATACTATATAATAAATTCTCTAAATAATACTAAAGTAATTTATAGCCTTAAAAATAGGGTTCTAAATATATCTTAGTAGGCTTTTTTAAAGATTTATAAAGATATAAACTTTATCTACTTCTTTTATTAATTTTATTCTTAATTTATAAGCTTAATTTAAGTAAAGCCTAAAATATATAAAAATTAAAGTTAATAAGGTAGTAAATTAGCTAGTTAATTAGAGTTAAAAAGGTAACCTAAACTTATTTATAATATATTTATTATTTATAAGTATTAAGAGAATATTTTAAGTAAGGGCCTATAGCTTTTAGTACTAGTACTAAAAGAAGGCTTAAGAAAAGCTTTTAAATAAGTATAAGTCTTAAAAGCTTAAGTATATAACTAGCTACTTAGTTAAGCTAGTATCTTTAAATTATAAGAAGCTATACTAATACTCTTATACTATAAAGTAAATATAGGAATTATAAATAGTATTATAAGTAATATTACTATAAAAATATATTACTATACTAGTACTTTAGAGCATTAAATACCCTAAAGTATATAGTACTATATTATAAAATAATAAGGCTATACTAATAAAACTTACTATAGCTAGTAAAATAATAAAGACTAAACTAAGCTTAATTTATTTACTAATAAAAAAAAGTACCTTATTAATTTAGTATACTACTTATAAGCCTTTAAAGACTTTATATAAGTTACTAAGTTCTATATAAAGATCTACTTACTTAGGTAATTACTTAAGATAAAAATAAAGTAAATAAAAAAGAAAGGATAAATAAAAGACTAGCTTAAGAAGAAAGTTTAAAAAAAAGGTAATATAGTAATAAAGAAGTAAGACTAGCTCTAAAGGAATATAAGATATACTAGTTATAATAGTAACTAGAGTTATTAATAAAATAATAAAGGTAATAGTAAAGAGGAAAAGTAAGAGGTTTCTTTTATATAAAATAATACTATAATAGCTAGTTTACTAAACTTACTTAGCTATTAAAATACTTTTAATATACTTCTTAGTAGCTTAATAACTAAACTTTGCCCTTAATTAAGGTATAATAAGTACTTTAGCTTAACTAAATTTAAAGAGCCTAGGTACTACTTATATAAAGAGGTAAATAAGTCCTAAGTTATAAGGTAAAGAGGAACTATAAGAACTATCTTATTATATAATACTAGTATAAATAAGTTCTTTAAAATATTTATTTAATTATAAGTTATATAAAGAATTAGTTAGCTAAAGCTAAAAAGAGGCTTAGTAGGATTTAAAGAGCTTAAGTACTACTTATATAAGGAGGTAAATAAGTCCTAAGTTATAAGGTAAGAAGGAACTATAAGAACTATCTTATTATATAATACTAGTATAAGTAAGTTCTTTAGAATATTTGCTTAATTATAAGTTATATAGGGAATTAGTTAGCTAAAGCTAAAAAGAAGCCTAATAGGATCTAAAGAGCCTAAATACTACTTATATAAGAAGGTAGATAGGTCCTAAGTTATAGAGTAAGGAGGAACTATAAGAACTATTTTATTATATAATACTAGTATAAGTAAGTTCTTTAGAATATTTACCTAATTATAAGTTATATTAGTTAATTAATGCTAAAACCTAACTTAAATTGACCTTATATACTAAGTAAAATGCTTTATAATTATTAAGTAGTATACTTTTTAAGAGCTAGTATAAAAGATTTTATACTATAAAAAATACTTTAGTAACTTTAAGTATACCTTTCTTCTAAAAAAAAACAATAAACTTTCTAAAAAAAAAGAACTTTTTTAATTTAGTAGTTTTTCTATAATTAGTACTTAATTTATCCTTAATCTATCTATTTTTAATAAGCTACTTATATAGATTTATTTACTTAAATTACTTTAAATACTTCTAAATCTTACTTACTTATATTAGAGTAAGTAAGTTATAACTAAGCTTCTATACTAAGTTAAAATACCCTTTTATAGCCTACTTTAAATTTATATATTTAATTAGTTGCTACCTATATTTTATATACTTATTAAAGTAATAAGGATATTTATACTACTTTATAAACCTACTTAATTAAAGCTTTTTATTTAATATAAGCTACTTTTAAAGTATAAAAAAAATAGCTAGTCTTTTTAAAAAACAATTACTACTCTTATATCTAATAACAGTAAACTAAATATTAAGCTTCTTAAGTATAAGTATTAATCTACTAAGCTTATTATTATATATTAAATTACTAAAAACCTAAGCTACTTAATTAAAAGCTATATAAGCTTTTATAATATTAAGAAAGTCTTTTACTATAAGTACTTTATTAACTTCCCTAAAGTTATATACTTATATATAAAAAAATATATAATACTACTAAGTATACTATTTAAGTAAGTTAATTCTCCCTTTTTTAGCCTTAGTAAGTACTACTTAGTATTCCTTAGTAGCTAAAGTCTAAATACTTAATTCTAAAAAAGTAAAATAGTCCTTTAGTACTTAAATTACTCTTTAAAGTATTAAGTTTCCTTTTTTTAGAATCTTAACTTATATAAAAGTAAGTAAACTAAAATTAATAGTTTAATTTACCTAATTCTATATATATTAATAGCAATTTACAATAATTATAATAACTACTAAGCTTATATTCTATTTCTTAAGCTACTTATTATATTCTACTTAAATTTTATTATTATTAAGTAATAAAAATTATTATAGCTCTTTTAGGCATTCTTTAAAAGGAATTCTTTACTACTTAATAAGCTTCTAAATATACTATACTTTAAGCTTATTACTTTATTTACTAAAAAGGCTATTAATAGTAAAATACTTAAAAAGCTTATTTAAGGAATTTAAATAAGTTTAAACTTCTAAGTTAATTTATTTTTAAATGCCTTAAAATTTATAGTAAAATTAAAGCTATAAA
This sequence comes from Diaporthe sp. HANT25, assembly GCA_013435955.1. Taxonomy (NCBI): domain Eukaryota; kingdom Fungi; phylum Ascomycota; class Sordariomycetes; order Diaporthales; family Diaporthaceae; genus Diaporthe; species Diaporthe sp. HANT25. The sequence continues at coordinate 165,185 of JACBFG010000027.1, read as the reverse complement.
AACTAAATTAAGTAACTCTTTTAGTCCTAAAAAAGTATAGAGCCTATAAAAATTATACTATTTAGGCTAGTAAAAGATATAGTAAATTTATAAAATTAATATACTTAAAAATAACAAAAGGTATTTAAAATATAAGTAAAATAAGGAGTTAAAAAGAAGCTAGGCTTATAATTATTATAATTCTAAGCATAGTATATTAAATTAAGCAAATTGTCTAGTATTCTAAACTATAGACAATAAAGCAAGGGGCACACTCAATAAATAGTATGGAGCACCACAATAGTGGAGCAGCTCTCACGTGACACTTTTGTATCTGTTTGTACCCATCGGTACCATGCAGTGCAGTGTCGCCGGGCTGACACGGTATGCCTACCCTGGTGCCCATCCTGCAGGTCTCATTCGAGGGCCTCGTTCGGGCCTTGCCAGTGCTTCTTCCTAAGGGTTTGCAGTTTCAGAGCAATCTTTTGTCCCTGATTCACCAATTCAAAGAGGGTCGGGTGTCATGGGTGCCGTACGTAATTCGCGAGCTATGTCAGTTGGAGCTACAACGGCATGTGAAGGCTTCAGTCGTTCTATTGACACTTGAATAGCTTAGCATATACGAGCTTGAGACTTGAAAGTTATTTCTTCTAAGAGTGGTGAGGTGAAACAAGTAGCTGTGAACGTTTCCCTTGTGTATCTCTATCAGGTAGCTGGATGAAGCTCAATTTATTATAGACTGAAGCTTAGAATCAAGGCAAAGACTACAAAAGAAATACTAAGCACGTTTCTCCTGTCGAGCTAGCTTGCGTCCAGACTTCCCACCCGTCTCCTAAGCTACCTGATACGGTCGCTTTCGATACATACACACCTTGAGATCCGTCTTGAAGACTGTCCAGCCATTGTCGAGCTTATTTGTGGCTTTCCCCATTACACGTAGCGTTGGTGCTTTGATAGAGAACGACATGATGCTCGTAATACACTTATCATAGAGACCAAATGACTTCTCCAGAGTAAGAACTATGCAATCTCTCTTCCTTCGAGTGCGACGAGAACTTTCCACCGCGAGGACGGTGACGGGACGGCAATCAAATGTGTGTTCGGGGGTGAGCTGATAAAAGTCGGTGGCGGCCGTCATGTCTTTCTGATCACCGCTCGAGGGCTCTGAACAGGGAATCGGACCGACATCGTCGTCGTCCATACTCACAGGACGTAAGGGAGACCGCGTTGGAATGCGGGGAATATTCATGACTGACGCCGCCCTGAGAAGAATCTGGGAGAGCGGAAGAGAGTAGTTGGACTCTGAGTATGCGTAGCCGTCATACACAACGTTTGGTTCTTCCTCGGTCTCTTCTTCATCTTTGGGGTCGGAACTTGTTGATCTACAAGACATGATTAGTTTGGGATCAACTGAATATAGGATAATACTCACATGCCAGCAGGTAATTCGTCGCCGTGGGCTCCGTCCTCATACTCGAACTTGCTCTGCACCATAAAAGGGCTTCCATTACGCTCCTCGGCGGGAGACAGAGGCGGAGTAGTCAAGATAGATTCTCTCTGTGACCGCTGGGAGTCGAAAGAACTCTTACTCATGGTTGGCGAGCCAGTTGTCACGCTCTCGGCTCGAATCGACGATTCGAAGAAGCTCAACCGGTCATGTTGGGCTTGGATGTTGGACTCTAACCGTCGAAGAGTGCAGACAATGTCAAATAGTACAGCCTTGGAGCTGGCATCAGAGGACGCTTGTGCAGCTGTCACGGAGGCCATTGAGTCATTGTGGCGGCCTGCCCAAAGAAACGACGACGAAGACATGGCTGTTTCGGTAAAAGAAGGTGACCAAAACTGAACCTGATTGAGTGAAGGCCTTGGAGAGAAACGAAACAGAATTAAATGCTCTGGGCAGAAAGTCCAAGGCTACCTGTAGACTAGCTTCTCGGTCGAACAATCGTCAAATGTGGCGAGGGACACCAATGCTCAAAGCAAAGATGCGAGGAAAGATGCGAGCAGAGACTGGTTTTTAGTCAAGCCTATTACGTGCACATCGAGGTCGGTTGAGGTGAATTATCCAGCATGTGATCCATCGAGTGGCCCGAGTCTGTCAGGATCTCCAGATCCTGATTTCAGCGAACAAGAAAGACTCTAGAGATGGTGCTCTACTTGCAGGATACTTGATGTGACAATGAACCTAATCTCGATGATATAGTCACGAGTTATCAATTAGCTGGGATCGGATCCTAATGAAATATCAGAACATCCAATTCAGTGCTTTGAATAGGAGTTTGTCAATTCGTGGGCGCGGTGGCGTTAGGCAACGTGCCGCAAAAGTCGGTGAAAAAGGGCCGAGGAGGGTGGTATCTTGTAGAAAGGATTGGCGTTGGACCTTTGTTCAATCCAAAGTGGCCACCAAAATCTCCTGAAGGTGTGTTAAAAAGGTAGAAGCCGAGGTGTGTGGCGCTCCTGTGTGTCGAAAGTATGGACTAAAGATTTCATTAAGTTTATAGTCATCTTCTAAGCCTGACTGTATCTGGTTCGTGGAGCCATAGCTCTTAGGGCAAGCCACGGACAGTAGGTATTATGCGGTGGTGCGGGGAAATTCTCATCGCATGGATATGTGTCGAAGGTATCGCCGTGTTGCACGGTTCAGAATCCAGATCTTGTCACCTAGGCACCGATGACCCTCAGCCAGGACCCGTGGCCACATGACTGGATAAGGCTGAGGTAAGATTCTTCTATGCGGTGTGCCTGGGAGCCGAGGCGTCTTGGGCTCTGGTTGGCAAGGCTTGTGTTAATGGCCCACTGTATAGAGTCATGGATATTGCGTATTCTTATGTCAGATCGGATGTGATTAATCCTGCAGCAGGCAGGAGTCTCCTATCTGTGCGTCGACGTGCCCAGTCAGCAGGCCGGGACGATGCCCCCCCTCGGTAGCGGTCGCGGAGGTATTAGCTGTAAGGGGCAGCTGTCACTGACCAGCGAAGGGATTCCGCATAGCCGCGTCGGTTGCGGGCCGCTGCATGTATCGTCTCATGTACCACTACAAGGGATACGTTCGCCTATCCAAGGTCTAAACTGATATGTGACCCTCCAACTCAGCAGCATTGGGGAAATTGGAGCCCGTTGGGGTAGCTGAAGTTGGAGTAGCTATAGCTTGTGAAAAGTCTTGGTAGGCAGACTGGTCAGCATTTCGGCGTTCCTTCATGGAAAGAGTCATCTAGTAGTGTTGAATATCCAAGTTTTTTTCATGGCAGCTTGAGAAATTCAAGAGTCTCATGACCTTGAGGCAGCGCCTCTTGAAATGCACTCGCACTGTACGGGACAACACTTGAGAACAAGGCAAACACAGCGCAGATGAATAAAACTTACATTTGAGGACGTCTGTGCATAGGAGAAGCAGCGTGTTAAGACAGAACACAGTCAATCGCAAACCCCCATCTCTACAGCTTCCAGACTTGGAAGGCTACTGTCGAAATGCCTTCGTTTCACCAGGCTCGTTTACTGGCATTGGCATTGGCAACTCACCTCGCGCCAGTCTTTTCGCAGGTTCCAGAAGAAGACCTGGTCCCATCGCAAGATAAGCTTGTCTGGGCAGCCATTGGCGACTCGTGGGCTGTAAGTACCACCCACTCGAATGAATACCATGTGTCAGTGTCACTTACCATCCAGCTGTAGAGCGGCGTCACTTATGACATATTCGGACGGACGGATTATGACGACAACAAGGACCAATGTCTTCGAATCAACGATGCATGGCCCGTTCTAGTAAATGAGAACAAAACCTGGGTGCCGACGGGCAAGCAGACCGACTTCCGCTTCTCGGCGTGTACTGGGGCGAATTTCTCCAACATGGCGGAAACTCCCTACATGGGCTACGTGCAAATGGACCGAGCCGGCGAAGCGGATATCGTCACAATGCAAGCCGGAGGCAGCGATGTCGGATTCTGGAACGTCGTCAACAACTGTGTTTTCCATGAGCAGAACAAGAACTACGGCCCAGACTGGCCGGACCCCAATGGCGAATGTGTCAGGTCCATGGTTGACGCCCGTATGCGCATCAACATGGGGCTACGAGGTTCTTTTCTGGACGCAGTATGGGACGTCTTGAACTCTCCAGGCGTGCGGTACAATCAAAACTTTCATCTGTACATCCTGGGCTACTCGTTGTTGTTTGCCGACGACGACGAGGCAACCTGGTGCAACACGGAGAGCTTTGTGGTCCCATGGAGGCAGGATTCTCGCCAAAAGCTTACTTTGGAACTCCGCAAGGAGCTCAACAGCCTTGTCGAGGCCGTGAACAGCCAAATCCAGGCTTTAGCAGAGGGCTTCAACGACACGAGGATCGGCTATATCGACATCAGCCACGTCTTTGACGGGGGACGCTTCTGTGAGTGCCAGCACAGCCTGCGGGACCAATACCAAGGGTCGAGGGTCTTCCTCTGGAATGCTATCCCCGAGGGTGTCATCTTGGACAACGGGGCCTACACGGTCCGAGCCCCAACAGCCCAGGAGTTTGACCAGTGGTACCAGTCTGGTATGTTCACCTACGACTGGAACGAAGTCGTTGCACCGGAGCAAAGGGTCCACATGGGTCCCTTCCAGAACGGCCAGTCTGGCCTTTCGTTACGCCCCGTTCACCCCAAACAGGCTGGTCACGAAGCTATAGCCCAAGCTGTCACGGCACGTTTCAAGAAAGACATTAATCCAGGCGATGGTTGTTGCGATGGATAAAGAGTCACAACCAATTTTGCGCACCATGGTATTGTTCAGACCATTTGAGGATTTGAGAAAGTGGTGTTTTCTTCCGACGCCTGTGCATGTTATCTTTTGTCATCTTCTAGCCGAGTTCGGCGGTGGTATTAGGTGTCTGGTCTCACGCTGGGGGCTCATACCGCGCACAGCGCAAGAAACACATATGTATTAGGTCATCAGCACAATCAGATCAGAATTAAAGCATTCTCAGAGTAAAGATACATATATTTCTTGAAGATTCAAGGTTTAGGCTCGAGACATTTCAATACCAATCGACATGAATTAGAAACAAGCAACGTTCCAATGCTGACGGTTTGGTTTTGAGCCTAGGGAGCCTGACTTGTCTCAGGCCGAATGAACTCCTTAGGCCTTCTTCATTAACATTCTTCTCTGGTTCCTTCTTTTGAAGCTCGAATTTTGCGAACCTCTGCTGCTGGCCATTAGTGGTGGCGGTGGTCAGGGCATGCATGCCTCAACACAACGCCTGCCCCCTCACAGGAATCAACATTATAGAAAAACGCCAATTCTCGAGCCAGAGAAAAGAAGTATTAAATAGTACCTAATATAGTGCAGCAGACTTTGAGTTTCTCCGCAACATGGAGATCCTCGCTTCAGTTTCAATGATTATTGTTTCAATATATTAATAATATCTTAGTTGACGCTTTAATAAAACTTTCACAACCTTGATAATTCAATATCATTAGGTAATCAAGCATCTTATTTATTACCAACTCGTGTTAAAAAGATATTGCCAGTTTATATTATTTGTCTTTATCTTATACCCTACAAACGGCAGCATAACAAACTCAACAGCCTACTTCTTAATAAAACCCAATGTTAGGTACCTATGTAAACTTCACTAGCTTGCCTTTCTCATCTATATCATACTGAAAGTTTTGAATCAAATCAAAGGCAATCCCGAAAAACATAAGACTTTCTATAAATGTTTCAGCACGGCCCTTATTAAACTAAAAACACTTCGTATCTTGTTAGTTTCGCAAGGGGTCTCTTACCGGCGTTGTCCATGTTCTTCAATCTGACGCAGTTGGCCCAGCCGTAACTTTTCTTGCCGTCCGAGTCCTCCGCGAGGCCGCAAAACTTCAAATGCATCATCTGAGAGTTGATAAATTGCCATGGTTAGCAAAGTTATAATGGGGTTCGAAGCAGCACAATAAAAGACATGTAAGTGGCTGCGTCGCGTACCTCATGCAGCATGGTTGCTTCCGGCGTGTCAAGTATGTCGGCACTGGTCGGCGCAAGCCCGAACTTGCGTCCAATTCTATCCGCAAGACTGTTCTTATTGGCCTTATTGATCCGATCGGTGTTGAAAAGGACGTTCTTTTCTATAATCGTCTTGAGGTAGTCCGGGTGGAGTGTGATGAGCTCAGGCGATCCAGGAGGCCACCTCCCATTGTTCATCTTCGTTCTAGATGGACTGCACACGGCAAGGGTACTGCTTTTTCCCTTCAGCTTCAATATAGAGTCACCGTCTTCTATCGGCAGATTCTGAACTGTGTCCTTCCAGTTGATATTTGGTTCCGGATTTGTGGTGTCAGGTTCAATGTAATCGGCGTTACAAAAAACCTCCTAGAAAGTAAAAGCAAGTTTTAACATAAAGCAATGATATTCAGGTGTATAGAAATGTACAATATTGATCTTACCAAATCCAACTGGTCTCTGTCGGCTTTCCATTCCGGCGACTGGTTATCAACATCGTGGAACTGGTACGTTCTAGCCGCTACAAATTTTGCTAATCGCGCGAGACGACCTCGTTAGCTACCGTCTCAATGGCATAATCCTGGTACGATGTTGAGCTCACCGACTAGGCTGCGAAATGCATTCAAGTCGTTCTTGCCAAACAACATTTGTGCCTGGTTTTTGATGCGGTCAGGAAGCGAGTCGATGTTTCCAGCGTCGACAAGCGGCTTGATTAGATTGGCGATTGCATCTGAGCGACTAATGGCATTATCCATGTAGAGCCTGACTCTTTGTTTGGTCGAATCGGCTATCGACTAATGTTAGAGAAGAGAAGACGTAGCTGGCCGCGTGGGGGCATGTGGTTAAGGTAGGTATCATCACGGCCGCCCCAGTCCAGGGTACTCACGAACGCAACTCTTGCTGTCAATCACATAGCGATGCCTCCCGAACGCAACCCCCAAGAAACAAAGGAAAATGAGTTTGCTGAAAAACATCATCTTGATCCAGTAAGACTGCAACTCAGGGATACCTATCCTCCATAAGGGAGGGACCTATGGCCCATTGCTGCAATTTGTGGTGCCTGCGCCTATATAGCAAGCAACTCTCACCCTTCTGAAGCTATTTTTCATTCTTATCATTGTGTCCGCCAAGGTATCCTGATAAGGTCCTTCTGCGTCATGTGGTGGCATGAAGTCCGAGATTGTTGGAGTCGAAGTTGCGCACTGTGTAAGATGGCGGCTCACACCTTTTAGCTGCTGACACAACGTGCACACCTGATACACCTGATGACTTCCAGAGACGTCCATGCATGTAAGCGTCGGCTCCGACGGGATTTGCACCGAGTATCACCTGCTTTGGCGGCCGCATTTATGATCCAAAGTACCTGTACATGCCGTCTACAAGCCCCAAAACTCCAAGTTATCCCCACACACCCTTTTCTTCCGGTATTTTCACGTGCAGAGCGCTTCACACCAGCAGAAAGTCAAGAGAAAGCCGTGTATCGAAGCACGTTATCCTTCTTGCGGCGCGGACAAGATGGCCAAGCTACGAAGATGTTAGCAGAGCCTTGACACCCACGATGGCGGCCCCGATTACAAAATCGCGCAGGCTCCCGCTGCGCCATTGGAAATTACTTGCAAATTGGCAACAGCACAGACGGTTCACACTCAGTTCGAAGCAAAGTGACTGTCATCGAAGGGGATTGTCGCATAGCCCATCATGTATTCAATTTTCCCTATGGCATTAGCCATTTCTTTGGTTTCCTTCGCTCAAGGCCAGGCGCCTTCACGCACTGCTAATCCTTTGCTCCCTGATGATGTTCAAATTATGGCCATAATACCCACTGAACCTGGACAAATTGGCATCAATCCAGTGGACGTTCCTCCTGAGTCGGACATGTGAGTATTGGCATAGTCGAGTCCTCAAATCTGAAAAGAAATAGACTAATGCCGCTACAGAATCGCGCCTATTGGCGTTGATACAGAGTACCTCACGGAAATTGTTACAGACGGCAGGACTACTACATCAGTAAGTGAATCATCTATTGCTTCTTCACTTTGAAGCTATGATCGATGTTCCAACGTTCTGGCAGCTAACGCGAATCAGTGGCATGCTACCACAACAGATTTTGGCACTGCAACTATCACTACCACAGGTGTAGATGGGCAAGGCACGCCAACAACCATCCCCAAGGCCTTCCTGGTGGGCGTGACCAACGGTAAAGTCGAAATTACACTCAGCCAATGGCTCAAGACCAAACTGGCCTCGATCTCTTCCCAACTGCCCTCCTGCCTAGCAGTGAAGCGTCGAGACTTGGAATTCGAACAATCATTCGGCGGTAACGCGTCGCAGATCATGCGGCGGGCTCCTCCTGCCGCAGAATGTGTCAGGCAACGCACCAGTCGGCTCAACCAGCTCCTCCGTGAGGACCCTGACGTTGCACGGCAAATGGTACGCCTCAACGAGGACGTAGCCGCAGCCAGTGGGAACGACGCCGTCGCCCTGGCCGAGAGTGACCAGATGATGGCATTTGCGAATGAAGACATCGTCATCGAAATCATCCAAGTCACCGAGTACGAAATCGTCGAAGTCGCGAGCGCAGGCGAGATCCTCGCTGCCGTTGGTAGCACAGTGCTCGGCGTTCTTGGCTCGCTCGCCTTCCTCCTTAGCACCGTCAATATCTTGGAGGACCTCTGGAAGCTCAGGGCAGATCCCCAGCCCATGCCCATCTTCAACTCCGAGCCAAAGCCCAGTACCACACAACCGGCTTCCTGCCCAACGCAAACGCCGGCATGCGCGGGAACCCGCTGCAAGGGCAACAGGTTCGGCCAGTGTGGCAATGAGTGGAAAGGCTGCAACTGTGATCCTTCCTCTCAGCAGATCGATGATGACAATTTCTGGACTGCGGAGGGTGTAGACTACGATGCTGTTGAAGATCTGATCTACTCATGGGTGTTCGGACCTGACCAAAGTGACCCCCAGTCGGTACCTGCTCCCAAGTGTAATGCCGGTACATCACAAGACCCCAACCTTGTCAACATGGAGAAAAGTGTGTTCCAACAGTATGTGCTCTTCCATCTGCAATGCTTTACGGATTTCTAACCAGCCACAGAGCCGTTGACACTCTTTGCGAAGACAAAGATGGGCTGTCAGGCCCCGTAACTCAGACAGTAAAGACTTCAGATCTGGGCATCAGCTCCTTTGAAGGCTGGTCGTTCGACTTCACCCTCGACACAACTAGCAATAACGACTGCACGGCCTATAGCTGCATCAACGTCTTTGGAAAATTCCCATCATCATGTGAGCAAAACGCAGCCAGCACGGCATCAAGGGTATCTCACTGACAAATACTCGCAGGCAACTACGATTCCCATACCGCCTTCACCACTGGGGAGATAGACCTCGACTGCGGGACGGCCAAGTACAAGATCGTTGACCCCGACGCGGACACGGAGACCCCGCCTGAGAAGCCCAAGACGCCCCTGACGAAGGGGAACCAGGAATGCTACGGCCGGGACGACTTTGGCGACCACGCCGACATCCACAAGTCCTGGGTGCAGTACTATAGTGGCTTCGCGTGCGCCGGCACCGCGCTAAAGACAATCAAGGCCGGGGATTCTACGACCTTTCTCCAATGGAGCACCGTGACCAACGACGCGCCATATCAGTACAATGTCTTCTGGAAGGATGGGTGCGAGCTTTCGACGGGGCAGACGGAGATGTATGCCTCGAACCCTCTGAACGAGGAGGACCCCGGTTATACCAAGTGTCAGGATATCCTGATTGCTGATTACACGCAATGCAACAATGGGGGAGTTGGTGGCTACATTTCTTATGGTTGTTTGCAGTACGAGTTCAAAGCTCAGAAAAGAAGTTAAAGACGTCCTGACAGGACTGATTACAATTTTTGTCCCGAGCTTCATTGCATTTCAGGGAACCTAGTAGCATAGAAACTCTAGTCGTACAAAGAAAAAGACATGCATCTACAACATGCTGTTAGTGAAGTTTGACTAATGATGTTGCCCGTTCCAGAAAAAGAAACGGACCGTCAGCTCCAATTATCCCAGCAAACCAACACACTTATTCAGCCTTACAGCCAACGCTTACGAGGACGGTGATGTGCACTGTAGTAGAAAGAATTAGTCATGTTGTGAATCCTTCTTACTCGCTCATGGGAGCCGAGTTTGCCCCCTGAGTTCAATCGAGTGTTTGACCGGGAGGCGTTGTTCTTTCGTGTACGAAACGCACCAGAAGCGATGGAAAAAGACTCCCAGGTTCACTCACATATGGGTACCAAATACCAATGGAGGCTGCGGAGCACCCGGCTCTGCACTGTCCCAAAGCTTGATGATGGTGTAAGTTGCTCTAGTTCCCTCCATCGACACCCTAAAGACGGGCCATCCACGTGCTCGGACAGAAAACCGTGGCTCGACCTCAGCTACCTGCTGCCACGCCTCAGGTCTCTCGGGATTCACGGGCAGGTCGACGGTCAGAATGCCAGCCAGCCGGCAATCAAACACAAATGGGTTCGCATTCGGTCCCGGTATCTCGCTCAACACGGCTCGCCAGGCAGGCTCGGCCGTGTCCAGCCACATGTCTACCGCAGCCAGGTTCTGCAGCCGATCCATGGCCTGACAGCAGTTGCGCCAGCGGGACATGGTGGATATTGCCTCGGGACTCATTTTCGACTTTGACTCCCGGCGTACGGGAAGACGCATCGCTATGTTCAAATTCCGAACATGGTTGACAATAGGCAGACGCTGGGACACGGTGAAACTGTACAGCGTCTCGATGTCGTGGATCACAAGGGTGATCTGATTGTATACAGATGTACGGGACTCGATATACCTGCAGAGAACTTAGACTCAGAGCTGGAAATGTTGTTCTGATGATCAAATCAAGCGGTACTTGCATTTGCTTGCAAACAAGCATCATAGTGAGAAAGGGGCTCCACCCCTTCGGTTCCCCGTCCCGGTGGAACTCTTCGCAGTTCCAATGGTTGCCCCAGGCCGAAGTCATCCTGCTCCAGAGAGCCTCATCTTGGAATCGAGTTGACTGATGTTCAGCGCATTCCTGCATCAGATCTCCCGGGGCCGAGTGATTCGTTACACACTTTTTTGATGTGTAATGGCCGTTTTGGAGTATAATGTGCTGCACAGCCCCGGCATCGTTCCACAAGTTCTCTAAGATAAGACACCGTATCTCTGGAGGCATTCGCATCAAGGCAGAGTCCTTCTGTTGTCGACTTGTCGATGCTATACCTTCGAAAGCTTGGTCCGTATCGCCAGTGTCCCCGGATCGCTTGCCCGGTTTCAGGCGGGCTGCTAGCTTGGAGCGCATACCGGAGAACTTCATTATAAACTGATGGATCGAGCCCCGCCGTATTTACTGCGATGATGAAATTAGAAAAAGAAGTATTCTAGGTCAAATGCGCTGGCCTGGAGAGATGTAGAGAACCAATCTAACGTAAGCGGTACAGCCCCGCCTTATGAAGGATCTCCCGCTTACATCAGGTAAATTGCCGCGTCGTGTTAGCGCGTCCGGAATAAGCCGGGCAGTTACAACACCATGGAGAGGGACGACAAATTTGCCTAAAAAGCGCTGTTAGATACTGGATATGTGTAGTGAAAAGACCTACGCTGAGACACATAAACATATCCTTGAAATTCAGCAGGAAGCATATTTGAAAATGTGTAAGCTGCTAGTAGGGCTGTGGTGCAAACATTCACCTTTTCAAAAGACTTGTTTTAATTGTCTCTTCCGCTTCCAGACTCATAGTGCAGCAGAATAGTCTGCTAGTCTAAGATAAGAAAACCGGAAGACGGAACTCAGCTGATTTGTTGGGTTGTTTCGTTTTTAATTGTAGACACACGAGGTGGTATGCGGTCCCTTCATACAGTAATAAACGCTCAAAGACAAGGCGTTAAAAGAAAAAACAATATCGATAACAGTAGCTTCATAAAACAGCTGCTGATTTGTTAGAGGTGCAGAAAGCAACTGACTTTGTGGGTGAACTTTAGAGTCTTACCAAGGAATGCCAGATCTGGGATGCAGAGGCTGGGAGGGTGTGACTGTCGTCCCGTGTACTCAGCATGTTACATCTCCAAAACAACGTATCCCATTCGACGTTGTCCCACAGTAGATTGTCCTACAGGGTATTATTTCGTAAGAGGTCATCCCCTAGGAGATTACCCATGGGAGGTGATCACATAGGAGCTCAATCTGGGAATTCATAAATGATTCTCCTGTGACCCTGCTATATTAAGGCTAGTTGTCTTCCTTTTATCCTTTTTACACAGCTTATACCTCATGCCGGCTTCTCTTGTGTGTAAGGCCGCAGCAATCTTACTAAGTCACATGAAAAGCACACATATAAGCCAGAGCGCCAATACCAGCTACATAAAACCCAAAGACGGCACTGGAGAAGGCCACATAAGATATCCTAGCAGAGTCGACACCAAAACAGATTGCTTCACCAGCGGCCAAGAATCCCCTTTGCACGCCCATGTAATGGCCGAGCTTCTCCGGCGGCAGGCCAAGAGCTCCGATAAACCAGGGCACAAGATACTGCCAAAGAACCGAGGCAGTCCAATTGAGAACGAAGAGAACCAGAATTGGGCCATATTCAGGATCATTCCAGTCAACAGGATCCACTGGCGGGGAGCTCCTATCGAAGCCCCTGGTTCGAACGATTTCCCACACCCAGGCGACGGACAGAGGTATCCCAACAAAGGCGAGCCCAGCAAGTCCGCGCTTCCGCCTTGACCATGCGGGCGTGTCCAAAATTACATGCAAAATGTGTCCAAAGGGCATCTGGACGACCAGAGCAATAAAAGACAAAAGGGAGCGGGCCCGCAGAGTATTCTGAAAAGCGTTGACCGAGCCAAGATAGATAAGAAACGAGCCAGCTGGCAAGAAAGCAGGCAGAAGACACAGTAGTCTCCTCTCCTTGAACACGGCAAGGTTCTCCGCAAGCTCATGGAAGCGACTGCGCTTCCTTTTGAATTCCGATATGGCCGCACCGTCGCCGTATGTGACCTCGTTGGGTCGGCGGAGCGCTAACAGGGCAAGAGCTGCGGCAGCGAGCATCAAGCTGATGTATGTGGTATAGACGGGCATGGGGACACCAGCTCGCTCAACGTTGTCCCGATTGAGAATCACAGGCAAGATGCTGCAGGCAATGGAGCCCGCGGCCTGGAGCGTGTTCTGGACGGCAATAAACCTGCCCTTGTTCCCGTCCGACGAGTAGGCAACCTGGATGTAGCCGGATGTAATAAAAACAGCCCCAGCCCCAACACCAATGATAGCTCCCGCCGCCAAAGGGAACGCCTGCTGCCCCGTGGCCTCGTAATACCACAGGGAGGCGACGTACACAGCGTACGTGCAGATTCCGAGGCACATGGTGACGGCTGGACCCAGTAGGGAGAGATAGGTGCCACCCAGACAGGATGGCATTGGCGGTCTGGATTACGTGTGCCGACTCGGGACGGCCGCCGCCCGCGCCTAGGAGGTTGAGGGAGACGAAGACACCTGCTGAGAAGGCGATGCCAATGCCGGCGATGAAGTTTTGTGAGGCGGCGCTTGACAGGCTGAAGGATCGCATTGTGATCTTAAATTGCTAGGGCGCCGGGAAAGGCGACAGTGGTCTTGGAGACAGGATATGGGTGTGTTGGAAATCGTAGGCTCTTCTCGCTGGATTATGACTTGTGCAGAAATTAGAGGTGACACTTCAGGCACCAGGCACCAGCCAGCTGTATATGTGCCTTGTTGAATCAAGGAAGATACTACATGGTGGTTAAGAAAACTCTCAAAGATGTGGGTGCATGCACCTTTCTCTGTTAATTGGACAATTATGGCAGAGAGTTTGTCCGCGCTGACGATGGATTGTTGCTTAGTATTTACAAAGAATCTCGGTCGAAGGTAATTGGTGTGCTCGCCAAAAAGAAATTTGAGAACGCCCCATATAAGCTGAGAGGATTTGGACAGGGTGTCGAGGCATTAAAGCTGATTCGATATCACACCGCCACCAACCGGGGTCAGACCGACCCGGAACAGTTCAGGCGGGTGCTCCGGCGTCAACCGGCAAGGCTGCCACGCGGTGCATGGTGTTCTCCGATTCGCTATCTATGAATATCAAGTCCACCTCCGGCGCCCCCTGAGGCCCTCTGAATGAACTAGCCGGGTTCTTTGGTTCGTGCAGGACAAACCCTTATGGCCGGGACCGTCGGATATCATCCGCCAGCGGTCTAGATTGGCCGTGGCTTGCGTAGGGATTGAAGGTAGACCTAAGAGCAGACAACATCGGCGATCATATTCACTTCTTTTACTACTGAATAAGGACGTAAGCATAGTCGAAGTCTCACGGGAGCCTTGTCTACTATTACAAATTTGTGTAATGGGGGAACAGGGATTTTTCGAATTAAATCATGGCCCCGTGGGGGCTCCCGCGAAAATGCCAGGAAGACAGGAGCATGATAAAATGGTCACTTCTGCTCGCGAAAAATGTGATATTCTTCTTGAAATGCTGAATCTCAGGCTCATTAAGTTTCTCTCTTGTTTACCTTTCAAAACATAATCATGGATTTACAACTTTCACCGGGAACTGTTGTCCTTAACAAGAGATATTTCTCTCGAGACACACTTGTCGCAGCACAAGTCGGTGCCAGTTCCTTCACTTTTTCCGTCCTTGGTGTTCTTTTCGATTGCCATATTCTGTCTGGCATTTTGTTGTATAGTCGAGATGAACAGCTGACAACTCCTCGTTGCGAAGTCGAAGAGGACTGGGACGGTGTGGCTGTTATCACTGTGTACTTCAACTTCCGGATGAGCAAGTTACAGATTACTGCCAGTCTCAAAAAAGCGTTTCAGCATTTCTACAGCAGGAAGGACACATATCATCTGCCTCATCCTATCGTCTACTATCAGACTGATACGCTCCTTCAATACCACCCCCAAGGCTATCAATTTTGTGTTACGCACCACGGACCTTTTGCTGCACATTTCGCGCAGGAGTTCTCCCCAGATCTTACACGACTATGTTTCGGTGGAACCCAAGACAAAGCCGACATTCTCTGCCAGCAACAGGAGCTTGGTGTCCAGCGCCTCCTGCAAGACAACCATGGCACTGTCCTCGCCCACTCGAGACTTCAGCAACGCATTCTGGAGAATGCAGGGCTCAAAAGTACCCGGTTCAAATACCTTCACCCGCCAATAGGAGTTCCCCCATGCAACAATCCCGAAATACTTCCCAAGACGATGCGGGATTTCATCAATGGAGCAGACCTACTCCTATTCACAGCCGTGGCACGCCTAGACTACTTAAAAAATGCCGAACTGGTAATCCAATCCGGCCTCGTGCTTCTCGAATTGGGCGTCGAAGTCCGGACCCTAGTCGTCGGCGACCCAGAGACTGACAGCTCCCGCCGCAGGGAGCTCCTCGAGTCAGTCTCGCCCGAGAAGCGCTTCCATTTCATGGTGGCCCCTAGGCTCGCCAAGGACCAGCTGTACGCACTCTTCGCGGCTGGCAGGCATAAAGGCGTCTTCCTTTGCCCGTCACGGTACGAGACCCTTGGTATCACGCCTCTCGAGGCGGCTGCAGCCGGGGTTGTTACGCTGGTAACTGAGACGCCCAACGTCGAGGCGCTGGGTTTTATGCCTTCTGGCTGCCGGGTGGCGCAGGACGCGTGTTGTATCGCTGTGAGGGTGCAGGATATCTACCACGATGGGATTTCTACTTGGGCCGAGACGGTCAAGCGCTATGTGCAACCCAAAACTTCGCTAGAGGGTTTCCGCCATGATTTACTAAATGCTTGGGCAGAGATGTCGGGTGCGAGCACACGTAACACTATGCTCCCAGCTGATACCCAGGTCGATCAACCCATGCATCACATAGAACAAGCAGTATCGTGCGTTAAGTAGAGAATAAGAAGTATTTTTCTTAAGTGCGGAGTATGTACGCTATAGCTCCTGCCAGATGACCTTGCAAAGATGCAGACTGAGTTGCCAGTTTGCTCGAGGACAGAAAGGGCGCCTCTAACCACAAGCTGACTTCCTATGATAGGCGTCTGTGTGCTTCCTTCAACACGTACAGACAAACTCCTTGCCGTCATCAAAACCTGTTCAGCGTCATTAACCCTTGCAACATGAGCTTCAGGATAATGATTTTACCACTGGCAGGTATCCTTAAAACTTCTTCATAGATTACTGGTCTTTGTGTGTATGTTTCCGTGATCTTAACAAGCTAAAACTATCAAGTAAATGCTTTATATAATAGTATAAAATCGATTAGGCTTATACAGAAGGTAATGCTATAAGTTGATCCTTGGGTAAGGGACTTAGCCAAGGCGATCATCTCCGTGTTGCGCAGGGTCCAGGAAATTCCACTTTCGAAAGCGCTCCCCACCACGTTATCCCCACCTTGAGAGACGGTTCAGAACCCGGTCTGGCCTGAGCTGCCGCCCGACGCCCAGATTAGCAGCCATGACGAACTCAACAAGGTACGTCTCTGCCAACTCAGGGCAGGAAGCCTGTTGTTGACCGGGGCCTCATGAATAAGCCACCCTGCCAGACGTCCCTGGCCTTCCCTCTTCCGGCCCCGCGCATCCAGCCAATCCCACCGCCCCCGCGCTGCAAGAGCCAATGACTGTCATGACAACGGATCAGTACCTGGGTTAAAGAAATCAGATATTCGCACCCGCAAAAACGGATGGTACATTTATACATTACTTGCTTACCCATGGCTAATTCATATACTCACCATACACACTTACACCTACCCAGACCTAGCACACCCAGACCTAGCATACCCACATACCCAGACCTAATATACCCATATATGCACCTAGACTTAGAAAACCCAA
>JACBFG010000027.1:129941-148374 GCA_013435955.1 Diaporthe sp. HANT25 | reverse complement strand
GTGTGTGTGTGTGTGTGTGTGTGTGTGTGTGTGTGTGTGTGTGTAAATTGTAATAACGAGCAAGCTATGTATGGGTGTACCATCCGTTTTTGCGGGTGCGAATATCTGATTTCGAGTTAAAAGCCAACGGCGGCTTGACGCTGCCGCTGCTGCCAGCTAGGGTGGCCACTGAACTTCCACTAGGCAATGAGTCAAGAAGAGCTGAGGCTGGCAACGCAGGCGTTGGCCGGCGGGCTACAGTAGCCGCCACTACCGGTAATCTTGCTGCTGCTGCCGGCCCGCAGCCGGATAAGACGTCCTTTGATCAGTGCCGCAGCTTATCTCCCAAGATCAAGCATAGCGGCACATCGCATGGGCTAACCCATGACTCTAACAGGGTAAAAAATCCCCGTCACACATACACAAAGAAAAAATCTATATCCAGGGCTTAAGGTGCCTCATTATAGAGATAGTAGATCTCTTTAGACTCAAGATTCCGGCCCGGCTTCCACACAAATCATGGGAGATACAGGTGGTGCCTCACAGCTTGATACAGCTGAACCCAAAGGAAAAGGTTCAGTGCTCATGAGAGCCGAGCCCGCAGAGCCAACGAAGCCGACCGTTCTCATAGTTCTTGCCAGCATCTGCGGCGATCTTGCCACCCCAGCATGGCAGCGCACCCGGGAAAACTTCAACATCATCCAATACGACTGTCCTTCTGTCAATGAGTTCTGCAAGCGTCTTCAGCCCGGTGGCCCGTATAGCAACATCGATGCAATCTTCCGAACAGGCTGGCTCAAATCTGGGCCATACAGCCAACACTTGCTCTTTCGCGGAGACCCATTGTTGTTCTACCCACCCACACTCAAATACATTGGCTGCAGCGGCCACGGATACGATGCCGCGGACATCGAGGCGCTCACGACGCGGGACATCGCCTACGCAAATACACCCAACACCAACACCGAGGCAGTGGCAAACACGGCCTTGCACCTGATCCTCAACACATACCGGTACTTCACCCTGGCTGAGCATCACGCGCGCAACGGTGAGGGCTGGACCGCTGGCAGAGATGTCGGTGCCATAGCCGTCGATCCGACCGGCCAGGTGCTCGGCGTGGTGGGCATGGGGTGCATTGGGCTAGCCATAGCCAAGAAAGCTGCGGCGGCCCTCGGGATGGAGATCCACTACCATAATCGGACGAGGAGGCCTGACGCTGAGGCGGAGATCTTATCACCTGACGGGACGAGGCCCGGTGCAACCTTCCACGATACGTTTGAGAGCCTGCTCGAGGTCACTGATTGCATCTGTCTGTCGTGTCCGTTGACTGACGACACAAAGCATCTGATCTCTGCCGTGGCCCTTGGTCGGATCAAGAATAGAAAGATAAGGATTGTAAATATAGCCAGAGGCGGCCTCATCAACGAGGACGATTTACTCGCGGCGATGGACAGGGAACAGGTAATCGGTGTTGGGCTGGATGTCCACGCTGACGAGCCTGGAATTAACCCGAAGCTCACGAACAACTTCAGGGTGACGGTTCTTCCTCATATTGGGGTGGCTTCCCGAACCAGCTGGAGGAATTTCGATGAGGTGGGCCTGAGGAATTTGCACGAGTTCTTTTATGGCGACAGGAAGAAAGTGACGTGCGTTAATAAAGTATAGATCACATGGCAACCTCGATTGTAACCCGTTGTTTGTGTCATTATGGTTTAGAATTTTTGCATCTATGTCCGAGGGCTCCTTAAATGCTGATACTAACATCTTTATCGTGCAAATCAAAACTGCCCCATGCCGATGGCCAAACATCAATTCCCTGGCTCAGAAAACCAATGTCCTGTGGATTCCATTCTTCCAAGCAGTTTCCGAGAAAACTCTGTATAAGAGGCACATCCAAAGGGGCCGTCGCGACCGTTGGCAGGCCCGTCGAATTAATTGTGCTGTCTAGTGTTGGCGTGGATATGCTGGAAGAGGTTTGCTGGAATCGTAAAGGAGAAACATGGCGGGCTCTATTAATGTTTGCTGCAAAGGTACCCGTTGAGGTAATTGTTCCAGTGGTATTCTCAGCCATCAGGCCTTTTTCGGAGCTTTCCGACGATCTGAGATTGTCAAACTCTCCCTGCAGAGCAGAAATTCTGTCAACGAGTTCACGGGCTGGAATGTTGCCATCCTCGACCATAGAATGGAGTAATGTCAAAGCCAACGCGATCGCGTCATCATCTTCAGCGTTGGGACGAAGTGCCCTCGATATCATCAGGACCACTGTTGCAGAGAACGTGTAATGAGCATCAAAGTATCCAAAATTTGAAATGTTACCGCTTATCCAGAGCTGCTCAAGAATATTTGCAGATGCTCTCGCAGTGTAGATGCAGGCTTCACTCAGGGCGATTGTCATCGGGGAGAGCTGCTTTACTCCCACAGTTGTACAAGGGTACCCCCGCACACGTTTGAGATTGTAATTCAAGACATGGAGAAGTACGGGACGTGTGGTGAGGATGAGGTTCTGAGGGGAAAGGCATATTAGTATATTTTCTCCAGTAAACGAAAATGGAGCTCATTCTAACCTGGTTAAAGTGCAGCCGTAAAGATGCGACAGATCTTGAGCCGTACGCAGGGAAGCGAGTGTGATTTGGTTTCAGCTCTATTGGGAGTCCGGCTTCGAGTTCTTTCAACTGGTTCAAAATGGTATGCACGTTTCGAATGAAGTTTCCAGCGTCTCTTGGGGGCGGCCTTCCGTAGATGAGGCTTAGAATTGATCCCGTGATGTGGCATAGCCTGATATTAGCAATTAGCTGCATGGGATCAAAAAAGTCGTCCTTATCCGCTGCAGGCAAGTTGTCTTGAGATGGAAAAGGAGCGTCAATGTATCCGTTACTGATCACGGGGTGGCCAAGCCTTGAGCTGATGAGACTATCGAAAATGTACACGGTCCACCAAACTCGCCTGCGATTCTCAAGCTCTGCACCGCTTACGTTGGACCCGTATGCGATATTTCGATGGATACCCATGGTCTGGCATAAGCGCAAAGCTGCACCAGCGTAAATAAATGCTGTGCTCGTTCGGTTGAGTGCGAAGCAATAGAAACACTGTTCAGGATTAGTCCCTGTGAGATGCCTCAGATAGGACCCGTGGGCAGACAAACCAGTGCCAAGAGGGTCTCAATATACTCAATGCTAGGTTCCTCAAATTGTTCCTCAAAGAGCGAAACGGCTTGGAGAAAAAAGCCCGTCCCGGGTACTGTCTTCTCTCCATCCAGAATCGTTCCAGTCTTTTTTAGCCAAAGTTCCCCCAAGGCCAGCAAGGCGAAGAACCGACACAAGGATATTGGATTTGTCTGCGTATTATCATCATAGATGAAATCGATACTTTTCAGATAAGTCTTTCTTCTAATCAGGTGGTAATCTGATCCGATAAATCGTATGACGACTTGTATCAGCATATTTGCATATGCTTGGCTCGGCAGGTTGTATTGTGGCTTCAGTCTGCGGCTGAGTGTCGGATGCTTATAGACCGGTACAGTGTACGATGTCTCTGACACATTCACAGGGCCGCCTCGTAAACAGGCACCGAGATGCGTCGAAAAAGCGGTGCAGGCGGCGCCACCGACGTAAAATGCTCCCAAGGAGACAGTCTTATCCTGAGCCATGACACGTTGCTCAAGAAGTGGAGAGCCCGCATTCGCACCTGTCCCGTCCTCGCTGTCATCTGCAGCGAGGGGCACTGTCGTCCCAGGGCTACTCAGTGTTCCTTCCGAAGATGATGGGTTGACAGCCTGGTTGCTAGTTGTTATCCCTGGTCTCGTTGTGCCGGACGCAGAGGTGACTCTCCTGAGCTCGGCATTGTCCGCCAGGAGTTTCTGGATGTAACTGGGCGGCGTTAATCCTGTTCATACCCTGAATGCCCAGCCACGGGTCTTGTGAAAAATGGATCGGATACCTTTCTAGTACAACTATCTTCCTTGCCCGGGCTGGGACTATGCACTCCGGGGCCCTGCCAGATCTGACACAGCCCAGGCAGGGCTGCTTGCCACTGCATTTTATCTTATGAGAATGACATCGGCTGTCTCTTCAGTCAGCAAAGTGCCGCTAGGTGAGTAAGAGGACTAGTCCAGTTCTAGATGCAAAAGTTATGAGCTGACCTGCAAGCCGCAAAGGTTCGCTTCTTGTGGTTGAGCGGACTGTGAGAATTGGCCGGGCTATCGGCAATGTCATTCGAAAGCGAAGACATGACGTGGTGACTGTTATCATGAGGGAGTCGAAGCCAGGGGACCATTGCGAATTCATAATGAGAGATGCCGATAGCATGTAGATATACCAGTAGGAGCCGGATGGGTACGGGTCCAGCGAGATAACACTCCTGCAGGGGCCTGCCGGCTCGGAACCTTGAATTTGCAACCTTCCAACGTCGCCAAGCTGCACATCTGGATGCGAGTGTCCATATTACTCAGGGCGGGGAAGTGGCCGTCATTATGTCATGTCTGCATATACTACGAATGCAAAAGACTGGCCCTGCACATTATTGATCGGTCAATCGGAAGCCCGCGTGGATTACTTGACTCCGATTATGGTCCGGTGATTGAGTACGTACGCTTCTCCAGACTCTGCTTTAAATCACAGGCTGTACTTGAAATAAACATCCGCATCGCCCATTTCGGGCTCAGGTACCAATGGATTTCCAGCCCTCTCTGCGGCAGCGATCCTGGCAGCGCGCTTTCCGTTCGCTAGGCTCATACCAACCATGAGGCAAGCCACCATAACCAAAGCAACAGCCGCAAGACCCATGGCCACGGAAAGACCTCTGATGTACCTCGGACTGTCCCCAGAAACGAAAATCTGGCCCACAGCAACACCAGCCGTGTTGCCCAGGGTCAACGTTGCTCCTACCATCGTGGACCGTTTAAAGTGCCGAGACACGTTGTCACTAAGCCACATTAAGCTCATACCTGTTGTGGGATAGATGCCCATGACGGTGACTACATATTATCTTTAGCCAAAATGATACGCATGAACCTAGTCATCAGGAGATAGGAGCGGAATACATACTGAAGCATGCAAAGTATCGCACAGCGAGGCTGTCAACCGAGATCAAGATCGCATACCCGACTATGAGACAGATCAAAGGTCCGCCAATCCAATAACCACGGTTGTGAAATCTGTCTGACATGTATGCGGTGAATGCGAAGGTCGCCAAGCCCCAAAAGTACACCGGCGCGGTCATGAGATTGGCTTGGACAGACGTATAACCAAGGCCCTTGATAATGGCAGGCAAGAACGTTGTGAAGCCGTACAAAGAAATATCGACCGAGAACTGGAACACGAAACTAAACTTCGGTCAGCATCGGCTGCAGTGACGAAATTTACGTTGATCAAGCTTTGCCTCAACTCACAATGCAAAGAATTTGGGATCTTTTAGAGCAAGCCCAACTTCATTCCAGCTGAACTCTTCGTCAACAACACCCCAGTGGGGGTCAAGTTGATAACGCAGCTTCATCATCTCTTTCTCCTCGTCGTTTAGGAACCATGCAGTTGTTGGCGAGTCGGGGAAGAAGAAGAAGAATATTGGACAGATCAGCACCGTCAGACAACCTTCCGTTATGAACAAAGCCCGCCACGATGTGAATAGGCCATTGGTATGGATCTGAGTCAGACCATAGGCAAAGATGCCACCGAAGGCACTAGCCAGGGCGCTGAATGCGAAGATAACTGATGATCGCTTGCCACGCTCCGACTTCTTGTATGTCATGCCGAGGAAGACGTTGATACAAGGGATCAATCCTGCCTCGAAGAATCCGATGAGCAACCGACAAGCATATAGTCCTTGCCAGTCCTTTATGAAGCCGGTGCAGAGACAGACGACCCCCCATGCAAAGCAGCAGCATGTGAGAAGGTATCTGGGCCCGATAATCTTGAGCAAAACGGCGACTGGCGTCTCGAATGGAACATACGTAGCATACAACAATGTAACTGCCGTTCCGTATTGATTTCCAATGAGTCCCAGGTCAGCGGGAAGTCCCGCAATCTGTGCGTTTCCAATGTTGCTCCTACGACCGCAAGGTTAGTAGCAGTCATGATTTGTTCTGTGTTGCCAGCGACCGTGAGACTACTGACCGGTCGAGATTTGCTAGCATGTAGAGAATGCCGAGGAGACCAACTGCCCAGAACTATGTTGACGCAGATTAGCAGCGTTTAGATCAATTGAATATGATTTTGCGAAATTCCTCACGTCAAACTTTCGCATCATTCTGGCCTCCTTGACGGGGTCGATGTACCCGACAACCTGCCCATGGCTGACGTCCTTCCTGTGTTGCTCTGCAGCCGAATCTATCCCGTTCTTGTGATCAACAGCGTTATTCATATTCATAGGGGATGTTAGGAAGTTCAAGTTGTGCAGCGGGTTTTCCAATCACAGTACGTGGATTGTAGCTTGCGACCAGCATCACAAGACACAGCTATGCGACAGGTCTGGCAGAGGAAAGAAGGGATGGAATGATTGTGCTGCCACACGCATACAGCCCTCATGGTATGATGTACTCACCTTGTATAATTCATAGACCCTTCTGCGGTGAGCATTATCGCTGCGGCGCCGCACGAGCCGCAGCTTATCGCCGCCACGACCGTGGTATCGAGCTGGTTCATATCAGACAACCCCCTGGATATGGCCTGATCGGCACTATCGCCCCGGGCCGCGAGAGATCGGTATTGGCAAAAATGCCGGGCAGCTTATCAGTCGGAGGACATTGGCATGCAGCCACAACGCAGCCGCCGACACGGGTGGATGAATATTCAAAACGTTATGATATGGGAGTTGACTAACCAGAGACACAGGTCCGTACCTAGGTAGCTTTCAGATTAGAACATGTATATAATATACGCAGAGTCGACGAAAACAATTGTTGACGAACTTTAAATTGCTATAGCGCAAATATTTGGCAACCTCAGGACTGCACGAGTACCTAAGTGAACCCCGCTGGACTTTCGGGAACCGCAACCTCACACTTAGCTTTTCTATCGAGTCCATTCCTTCTTACATCCTCCGCCATGTCTTCAATTGGTGAAGAAGGCATAAGAATAGCCATTGACCGAGGCGGTACATTCTGTGACTTGTTAGTTGCCCCGCCGTGACTTCTGACTTGAATAATACTGCCTGGCTTGGGCTAACATTCGACTAGCTGGGCGCGTATCCCCGGTCGCCAAAACGACCTCATCTTCAAGCTTCTTTCCGTCTGCCCAGAAAGGTATGCCGATGCACCAACAGAAGGCATTCGACAGATCCTTGAGAAGGCAACCGGCAAATCCATCGCGAAGGGTGAACCCTTGGATTTGGCCCTCGTGGAGAGCATACGCATGGGGACAACCGTCGCCACTAATGCTCTTTTGGAACGGAAGGGCGAGAGGACGGGTCTCTTGATTACCAAGGGATTTCGCGATCTTCTGATTATCGGCAACCAGGCACGGCCGAGAATTTTTGATCTCGCAGTGAAGAAGCTCGGCACCCTTTACGAGACCGTTGTTGAGGTGGACGAGCGCGTGACCATAGAAGGCTTCTCCGAGGACCCAGAGCCGGAATCGATTGACGTGTCGAGTGACGATGACTTGGTAATGGGAAAAACAGGCGAGGCTCTCCGAATTCTGAAACGTCCTGATTTGACTGCTATCAGAAAGGACCTTCAAGATTTATGGGACCGCGGCTTTCGAAGCTTGGCGGTGGCACTGATGCACTCTTACGCCTATCCTGATCACGAAGTCGCGATAGGAAACCTGGCCTGCGAGATGGGCTTCAGGGTATCCCTCTCATCACAGCTTCAGAGCATGATCAAGCTTGTTTCTCGTGCGCAGTCCGCCGTTGCGGATGCTTACCTCTCCCCAATCACCGACAACTACCTCGACGGCTTCCGGCGGAGCTTCAAAGGCGAGCTGCGGGACCCGCAGTCGGCCAACAAGCTACTTTTGTCTCAGAGCCACGGCGGTCTGGTCAAGTACACCGAGTTCACCGGCCTGAACGCAATCCTCTCGGGACCCGCCGGCGGAGTCATTGGGTATGCAAGAACATGCTACGACGCTGCAGAGGGTACCCCGGTGCTCGGCTTTGATATGGGTGGAACCAGCACCGATGTTTCGCGATATGGCGGCGCCCTGGAACATGTTTTCGAGAGCAACACCGCCGAAGTTCAGATTCAGACTCCGCAGCTAGACGTCAACACCGTGGCCGCAGGAGGAGGCTCCATTCTGTTCTGGAGCAACGGCCTGTTCAAAGTAGGCCCTCAATCAGCAGGCGCATTTCCCGGTCCGGCTTGCTACGGTAATGGTGGCCCATTGACCATTACCGACGCTAACTGCTTCCTTGGAAGAGTTCTTCCAGACTTCTTTCCCCAGAAATTACACATGGAAAAGGTAAAGGAAGAGTTCGCCAAGCTGACCCAGCTGGTCAACTCGGAGAAGCACGGCGATGATCAGCTCACCCCCGAACAAGTCGCTATGGGCTTCATCGAGGTGGCAAATGCGACAATGGCGAGACCGATCAGGACCCTGAGTGAGGGCAGGGGTTTCGACACCGCAGCTCACAATCTTGCCTGCTTTGGCGGTGCGGGTGGTCAACATGCAGTGGCCATTGCGAGGGATCTTGGTATCCGGCGGATCTTGATCCACAAGCTATCGAGTATTTTGTCAGCATACGGCATGGCACTCGCCGATATTGTTGTCGAGAAGCAGGATCCGGAAGCGGCTATCTATGGCGCTGAGGCAAGCGACAGGATACAAAAGCGATTTGAAGCCTTGGCTAAGACAGCTACCAAAGACTTGGGCTCCCAAGGCATCCCGCCTCAGAGGGTCATGCATGAGTACTTTCTCAACATGAGATACAGAGGAAGCGATACAGCATTTATGATCCAGCAGCCGGATGATGGCGATTTCTCAAGAGCGTTTGGTGATCGTCACCATCGTGAATTCGGGTTCGGGCAACCTGACAGGGACATCTTGGTCGATGACATTCGCGTCAGGAGCATCGGCAAGGCGATTGACGTTCCAATCTGCAGCCCATTCAAAGACCTCGACGAAGCGACGAAATTTCCCGTATTGGACGCAAGCTCCGCCAAAGAGACTCGAAAGGTTTATTTTGAAACGACAGGTTGGACGAATGTGGCTGTCTTTCTCATCGACAGCATACCCAAAAAGGTCAGGATTTTGGGACCGGCGATTGCAATTGACACAACTCAAACGATCTTGATTGAAAACGACAGTGTAGCAATCGTTCTGGAGGATCATTTTGTTCTTGAAATCGTCACGGCGAAACAAAAGAGCGTTGGCATTGATGAAGTAGACCCGGTGCAGCTATCAGTCTTTGGCCACCGTTTCATGGCCATCGCAGAACAGGTCAGCTTCTTGATTTCAATTGTGCCACTTTCAAGTCTGGTAGGCGTTCTTCATGCTAATTCAAGAGTGATATGCAGATGGGTAGAACTCTACAGAAGACATCCATTTCCACCAACATCAAGGAGCGTCTAGACTATTCATGTGCCATCTTCTCTCAGTCTGGAGGCCTCGTTGCCAACGCTCCGCATATTCCGGGTCACTTAGGCTCGATGAGCACAGCAATCAGATACCAGGCGCAAAGGTACGGCCCTAAGGGCCTGCAGCCCGGTGATGTGATTCTGTCAAATCATCCCTGCTCTGGTGGAACACACCTGCCAGATTTGACTGTCACAACGCCCGTCTTTGATGACGGAGAAAATCCAACAGAGATAGTTTTCTTTGTTGCGAACAGAGGTATACAGAACCGTCAGAAAATTGGGAATAACGACCGATCTAACCGTTCAAAAATAGGTCATCACGCAGACATCGGTGGCATCCTGGCCGGATCCATGCCGCCCAACTCAACAGAGTTGTGGCAAGAAGGAGCCGCTATTGAATCATTCAAGATGGTCAAAGCCGGAGTATTCGATGACGAGGGTCTGGTCGACGAACTTTACACCAAGCCTGGGAAGTATCCTGGCTGCAGCGGGACCCGGACGCTTAAAGACAATATCGCGGATTTGAAAGCATCCGTGGCTGCTAACAATCGAGGTATTCATCTCATCCAGGCGCTTGTGAAAGAATACTCTTGGCCGGTAGTCAAGTTTTATATGGACGCTATTCAGAAAAACGCCGAAGAAGCCGTCCGCACACTTCTCAAGGGATTCAGTGAGAGGTTTAGAGGCCACCCTCTAAAGGCGGTTGACTACATGGACGATGGTACGCCATTGGCTTTGAAGGTGACAATCAACGGCGAGGATGGTTCTGCTAAATTTGACTTCACCGGCACCGGTACTGAGGCTTTCAATAACTTAGTAGGTTTTCTAGTGCACCCCTCATTGCCATGTCTGCCACAATGCGCTTCCGCCACAGCCTCCCGTGAATCCCATCCACTCGCTGACGACGATCTCTCACAGAATACCCCTTCCGCAGTGATGTATTCTGGAATTATTTACTGTCTTCGGTGCATGATATCCTCTGAAATCCCACTGAACCAAGGATGCCTCACTCCGATCGAGGTGTACTGCCCACCAAAGACACTGTTATCTCCATCTCTTGAAGCTGCGACTGTGGGCTCGAACGTGGAGACCTCCCAGCGTATTGTGGACCTTATCTTCAAGGCGTTCCGCGCATGTGCTGCTAGCCAGGGAACTTGTAATAATCTTACCTTTGGTTACGGCGGCACAGACCCGGAGACCGGCAATATTGTCAAGGGTTTTGGCTATTACGAGACCATCGCGGGCGGTGCTGGAGCCGGACCAGGGTGGAATGGCCAGAGCGGTGTGCACACCAACATCACAAACACAAGAATCACGGACCCGGAGATCTTCGAGAAAAGATACCCGGTAATACTCAGAGAGTTCTCCATCAGGAAAGAAACTGGAGGCGCTGGCTTCTACAGGGGAGGAGACGGATGTGTGCGCGACATCGAGCTGACTCGACCCATGCAGGTCAGTATTCTCTCTGAGCGACGAGTAATACCGCCGTACGGAATGGCTGGAGGCTGTGATGGAGCGAGGGGCCGGAACATATGGGTTCGTAAAGACCAGAAGAATGGTCCTGAGCGATATGTCAGTCTCGGAGGACGGGCTACAACCATGATGAACCCAGGTGACAGGATCATCGTGCAGACACCAGGAGGTGGTGGGTATGGCAAGGATCCGAATGCTGAGGAAGAGTTCGTGCCGCCTGAAGAGTTGGAATTTCTGAAGGGATTCAAGATTGCCACAAATGGTTTGGCGAACGGTACCCCCGCCGCGTTTAGGGCGAACGGCAGTGTTGCAGAGCGGGAGGCTGTAAGTGCGTCAAACTAGGCTAGGCTGTTGTGAACATAATCCTACAATAGATATTATATAACTTGATTCTCCAAGCAATTATAAACGATTGTAGTGTTCACATAATTTACTTATAGTTTTTCTTCTCACGGAAAGACTAATTAAGCCTCGAGTCAGATTTAATTATTATTCCAAATTGGGAAAAGTCCCCACTAGGCGCGTTAATAAACTAACCAGAATCACTAGGTAGGAGCCTTTTTCAGATCCCGTTAGTAGTGTTAGATTAAGCACCCTAGGCTACTAGTCCTAGCAGCCTATGTGCTAAGCCTACTCCCTCCTATTTTCGATGAAGGATGCTTGTATTCCTTTTGTCATTCCATGGGGTTCTTTCCTGTGGGCTCGGCGGAGTCGGTCGAGGGATTAGCTGAATGCATGGTCGAGGGATTAGTTGAATGCATGGTGGAGGGTGTCTATGGGCCAAGTATGCTGGGATTGTTTTCGTCTTCCTCGGCGTCCAACGGATGCCCTTCTGGCGGGCCCGGCGGAGGTGGCGCAGGCATCGGGTTTACGCGTGGTGGGGGGTATTGACCGGCGTCATAAATGAAATTCGGCCGCATCGGCTCCCCCCTTAAGTCAAAAGAGCGATCTTGGAGCCGGGAAACGATGCTGTCGCCTCTGTCTATGTACTGATCATCGCATTCAACAAGTATTTCAACAGGTCGTCTATTCTCAAGGGTCCAACTGTACGTCCATATGATTACGCGAATCCCTCTGTATTGATTTTCCATTGCTTGTGCATTGACGAGCAAGAAGCGGCGAATTGTGCTAATCGTGTGAATAGCGTTAAAGAGTGCATCATTGTTTGCCGCCACCCAATCGCTGCCTGATGCTGGATGGATCTGGTCGTATCGGAAGTGTAGTTGTAATCGTAAGCGACGCCGTGGCCCTATGTTGAACAGATGAACGGCCCAGGGTGCCAAGGGATTGGTGCTTAGCGGCGGTGGATTTCTTGGGTCCTGTGAGGTGTTAGTATGCATTGGCCTTCGTTAAATAAAGATAAAAGACCAAGACATGACGAATCTGCGTTGTGAGTCTTCGTGGTAGATTCAATGGTTTCCCCCACTCACAGTAACTCCCATTTCCCACCAGCGACCTGGTTGCCCGGTAAAGTTCAGGGTCAAGTGCCGGAAATCCATCTGCCTTAGTATGTCTGACAAAAAGTCTAAGCGATCGAGACCATTCGTCCAATTGTTCGAGTCTGTTGTCGGATCACGCATCATAGTCCGTTCAAGTGACCTATTTCCAACATCAGAGGTTGGGCCTCCTCGCAGGGGCTCTGACGCGCCTAGGTCGAGTTCAATGTGTCTGACTTGTCTTCGAACACTGGCTGGTTGGTCGGTGAAAAAGGTCTCGGCAGCCAATATACCATGGTGTACCCAGTCATCTGCTCCTCTCCGATTTCTTGGATGGGTGAACCGGAAGCTTTGGAAGAAAGTTGCGCCAGCTTCTTGACGCACTTCTCTAGAGACGCGAAGGAGAGCAAGTGGGTCGCTGGGCAACTGTGCAAGCGCATCATCACTCGCGTAAGCTTCGTATGTAATGGCTGCCATCTCTCTAGCCACATTGGTAAAGAAATTTTCCCATAGTAGAGGCCTCCGATGCTGGTATCTATGATCGAGGACAAAACGCCTACGTTCTCTAGGAGCATTGCGAAGATAGCGTCTGATCCGGGTATCTGAGCCTGCTTGGTCCTGACGGACTCGGACAGCCGCAATCTCAGTGAGAAGGCGCCTCGTGTCGCCGAAATAATACTCGTAAATAACATTGCGTACCTCCGGTGGAAACCGAGAAAGGCTGAAGACAAAGGGCTCTCGTGGTCCCTGAGGCACAACGGGCGTGGGGATGTGAATGGGGGTGGGGATGAGTCTTCCAGGTGTTTCGAGCTCTTCTATCTGGGGCCGAGGAGGCCTATCTGCACAGTCACAGGCGTCACCCTGTGCTGCCTGGATCTGCCGGGCGTGCCGCACGAGGCGATCGAGCGCTTGCTGCAGCCCTTGATCGCTCAAGTCGTCTCCTAGGTATCTTGCGTTACACGGCACGTCATCAGACGGGCACATGCATGGGTCGCATGCGCAATTTGGGTCTTGTTGAAGGCCTGCTGCGCCGGACGGTGATTCTATCCTTTCCCGAAGGTCATCTATGCCTTCATTTATGCCCTCGACGGTGACACGAGCCGCCCTGCGGCCACAGCATGTCCCTGCCATGATTCTGGATCACAGGGAAAGGCTTGCTCTGGGATTGTACGTAAGGTATCAGGTGAGGCCACATGTGAGATCGCTGCTGGGTTGTGCTTAGTTGGGGGCGAACAGTAGCCGTTTCGGGTAAAGTCTTCTTCCACTCATCAACGGGTGCGGGGAGTAAAAATCAATGTTGGGAGCAGATCGAGGATTTATATGCCCGTGTCAAGAGAGTTCGCAAGTTTGGAGAGTTTGTAGCTAGTACTTACTTATACTTCGACTATATGTTGAAAGCGTCTACCGGTTGCGGTTGCCACTCTCACCTTGCTAAGAGAGCCGAACAAAGAATTAATGTTACGTTTTCTGCACTCTGAGTGCAAGTTAGAAAGTGAAATTCTCTCAATAAAGCATTTTAAGCAATTTTACACAGTATGCTTACTGTGTCAGGCTCCAGGATTCCATGATTGTCTCACGCTCCAACTCGATGATCGTATCCGCAGCTTGTCACGTCTCGTCCCTTCGAAAGGCTCACCCGCCCTTCAAGATGCCGATGTCGATTAACCGGGGTGACAACGCAAAGCCAGTGCGCAACGTATATGGCTGTAGCCCCAGGCATGTCCATGGTATGTCTGCGATTATTTATGGCGGAATCTGATTGCAACCTCTAATCCCGCAAACCCAGCAGTATTCTGCTTTGTCCAATGGCTCCGCAACTCCATCAGAGCAAAAAAATCGGAGTGAGCCGTTTGAGACCATTCCAGACGTCAAAACTAGTGCGACTCGTAAGAACAGCCCAATAGTCGACAAGCAGGCTAAACAGCATCTTCGTCCATCACTCCAACGAATTGGAGCCGAAGATAATTCTGTAAACCTGGGCCGATATAACAGAGTCACTCTGCTAAGCCATCCCGGAATCCCACAATGGTGTCGAAAGGGGTTGACATGATACTCACGACGGCGCAACGGACTCATCGTAAGCCATTGAACCAGCTAGAAAGCTCTACTCCACCGGAGCCCACAAATACTTGTCTCCAAAAATGCACGACTCCGTTCCCATTTCAGCTTGCTACGTTACTGCATGCGCGCGATCGTCATCCGTATTACCCAATCTGGCTCCATTAAGCGAGAGCTGAATTGTCTCTGCAGCAATACCAAGCCCAGATTAGCCTATGCATACTAATATGCCACTGCAGACTAGAAGTAATTCGTGTCTGCACGCTGTCCGGATTTTGCCGGGTTGCGTCCGAGCGAATCGAACAATGGGCACGTGTTATCAGCTGGAGACAACTGGTGAGACCAATAGCAATTTTTTTCGAATGGTATAAACCTTGATCGGCATTGTACGATATCTAATGTTTGGTCTCTCAGCTTTTTCAATTGTGTAAAGGGACCGCCTACTGCTCTAGAATAGTATTCACACGGATAGAAAAATGAAGCTGCCCAAACAT
Source organism: Diaporthe sp. HANT25 (assembly GCA_013435955.1). Lineage (NCBI taxonomy): Eukaryota > Fungi > Ascomycota > Sordariomycetes > Diaporthales > Diaporthaceae > Diaporthe > Diaporthe sp. HANT25. Next base: position 133,429 of record JACBFG010000027.1, on the reverse strand, counting down.
CGGTTATACACGCGGAATATGCATTGCATAGTGCAGATACGATATGCTGTATCATTCCAGGAGTGACGCTGTGTACAACCTAGGGTAGTGTGGTAAGAGCCCAGGCTATGAAGAGGGTGGTAAGCAGCATCACGTCCTTAGAGTGAGTTTGGCGCTCAAAGAGGAAGTGGTCTGACGTCTGCCGCATCTTCATATGGGAGACTAGCTCATGCCAAACTTAGGCTCCTAATAGTTCGAGGCATGGATTAGAAAACCGTTAGGAATTTGTACTAGCAAACGAGCGTGCATGTTAGCGAGAGGTTTGTCCACAGTATCTGTGCCAATGTGGAACCCAGAGGGTCCCCCTTCTCCAGGTCAAGAGAAACCAAGCAAACGGATGTGCCGGAGCATTGGTATTGTGGATGCGTGCAGCATGTTGTGTATGAATTAAGACTAGGACAAAGACTAGCACATGAGTCATCTGGATACAGCTGTTGAGATCATCAAGTCTAGAAAAGGATAAATACCTGGGTAGTGTTCACTTCTCCCGGCAGTCGTACAGGCACTATACATTTTCGATTCGGAGCATTCACCGCTAGCCAAGATGTTATCACTCTTGATATCCTCAATTCTCCTCACCTTTGCTCGGTCCGCCCTGGCTGACACCTGCTCGTCCGTGGAAGCCCTCCACTACATCAATGTAACCCGCTCCCTCGACCTCGCTTACATTGAAGAGCAATCCCAGTACTGGTCCACGTCATGCTCCGCTCTGATTCCTTCTTGCATCATCTTTCCCAAGTCAGCGGAGGAGGTATCCACCGTTGTAAAGATCCTTGCGAAGACGAACGAAAGGTTCGCCATCAAAAGTGGCGGCCACAACCCCAACAACGGCTTCTCGAGTGTGCAAGGTGGACCGTTGATTGTCACGGAGCATCTTGACCAGGCTAATGTGAATCAAGCAACTGGTGTCATTGATGTAGGACCGGGTAACCGACTGGATGGAATTGCAGCGAAGTTGCAAGGGAGTGGATGGACATTCGTTGGTGGTAGAATCGGAAACACCGGAGTAGGTGGGCTCGTGCTCGGTGGTGGATTGTCCTACATGTCAGCGCAGTACGGATGGGCGGCAAGTCAGGTCCTTGAGTACGAAATCGTCTTCGCCAATGGGACTGTTGGCCATGTCAGTAAGGAGAGTCACCCTGATCTATTCAAGGTAAATTCGAACCATCCTCTGCGACCCTATAGCATGCTAAGTGCTTTCGTACAGGCCTTGAAAGGGGGCGGGAACAACTTTGGAATCATCACAAACTACAGGTTAGTTCACATGCGTGTGCAAGATGGCATACATGGACTCACCACGGTCACAGGTTGCAGGGGCAGCGTCAAGGAAACGTATGGGGCGGCAATCTGGTGTACTTGAGGACACCGGAGAAAGACAAGAAGCTTCTCAAAGCAGTACGCGATTTTACCGAGTACAACAACGATCCCAAGGCTGCTGTCATCGTGACCGCGGAACGTACCAATGTCAACGTGGTGGACTCGTGGATCATCTTCCTCTTCTACGATGGCCCCTCGCCTCCAGCGGGCAAGTTCGATAACTTCACCGACATCAATCCGCTGATGGACACCACGCGAGAGCGCACATACGCCGATCTGATGGCCTTGAGCAACTGGGTTGTCTTGAAGGGAGTGGTTGTCGATATTGCCACGGAGACGATGCCAATCCCCACGGCTGAAGATGAGGTCAAGGTCATGGAGGAATTGCACAACCACTGGAGGGACATGACTTCGACTACGCTTCTTGAGCCGGGGATCGTCGCGTCCATTGCGTGGCAACCATTTCCCAAAGCCATTGCCAGGGAAGCTCGTGCACGAAGTCCCGATCTCATTGATACGGATGACAGTGTTCATAGAATCATCATCGAGATGAATTATGCCTTCTCCCTCCAGTCGAGCTATGAGAAAATGGCCGACACGATGGAGGCAACGTACGGAGGCGTGCGGCAGCGAGTGTTAGATTGGCAGGAGAACGGGACACTTCCAGAAAGTTATAATCCTGTGTTCATGAACTATGGCTTCTTCCGCCAAGACTACTTCGGGAGGCTGAAACCAGAGAACAGGGCGCTGGCCAAAAGGGTGCAAGTGGAAGTGGACCCAGAAGGGCTCTTCCGGACCAGGACTGGCGGGTGGAGGCCCTGAGTGTTGAGACTTTTGTTCTAGTCTATGTTCGAATTGATCTGAGTGGCTTTCAACTAGAATGCGTCAAGTCAAGTTGTCGGAGAGAAAATTATAACAGTTATCAAGCTTGCTGAAGCGAATCTGAACACAGTTGTCTTTACAGTCGGAGCAAGGTTAGCCATGTAAAGCATCGATTAGCGGCGATGTGAGCAGTATGCACAGCAGTCTATGGACGAAACAATGAAAGGCTATGCCAAGAAACCGATTGACTGCTTACTGATGAGGTGAACTTAGTGCCCAAGAAGGCGTGCAGTCCCCCGTCCAAACGTTGCATGCCACCACGTCCTCAGTCGACTCCACCGCCACCCTGCATGAATAGGTCGGCTTGATAAATTCAAACTTTCTCGGCCGCAGTGTTTCCATCAGAAGAGCTACAGATTCACACGCAATGGTCTTTGCCGTGAGTCCATGCAAGTGGCGAATGATCGTCATATCCTCAGAATCCCGATCTGCCAAACGAAAGTTACGCTCCACACCTGTGCCGCGATTGTGTTATATATTTCGTGACACAATCATATGGTTGTATCCTCCGGGAATGCCAACGGCTATGTTGGGATGGTAATGTCATTGGTAGCGTAGATGAAGCGTATATTGTTGTTGCGTTGGTTGCAAGTGCCGTGCGGAGATGCGTAGTCGATCTGGGTTGACGATTGATCCGCTGGAGGGGCTTTGGGCTATATAAACACCCCCTGGCTTCAGACACTTATTGAAACTCACCTGTACTGTGTAATTCCCCTGCTCTTTCACGTTTGAATAGGCTACGCGTCCACCATGTGGAACGTCTGCAGCACACTCCTACTGCCCTCGCTCCTGATCGGGGCGAGAGCTGCAACAACTCGAGCACCTGCGGGTTTCTCACCGAACATAGACATGTGGGTAATATGTTCTCCCTTGACCCTCTTCACACGAACTGACCAGGACGGCTGATGCAGCATCCGAAACCCAGTCTATCCGCTCGATGACGTGGATAAGCTAGAAGAGGCTACGATGCCTAAGGTCGATGATTGGGTGAACAAGAAGATCTTGGATGGAAGCAACAATGGCTGTACCATGGACAATGCCGTGGTACGCAGAGAGTGGTAAGTGTGCTGATATTCCGAGGAAGTATGAAAAGTATTGATTTAATTTGACAGGAGCGATATGTCTGAGATGCAGAGACAAGAATACGTTGCTGCTGTGACATGCTTGATGAAGCTACCTCCCACCGTAAACCTCACCAGATTCCCAGGGGCGCTCAGCCGATATGATGACTTTGTCGCTTATCATATGAC
>JACBFG010000027.1:102367-129935 GCA_013435955.1 Diaporthe sp. HANT25 | reverse complement strand
CCCCCCCCCCCCCCCTCTCCTTTCTTTATGAATGGGTTCTACTCTGGAAACCAGATCAGGGGGAACCTCACTGATCATAAACGGTTTAGTGCAACTTCACGACAACCTTCACCTCTTCGGCGCTCACAAGTACTTTGTCTGGCTCTTTGAAAAAGCCCTTCGTGACGAGTGTGGTTACACTGGGTATCAGCCGGTCCGTTGACTCTGTTTTATCCAGCCTCTAGGTACTTTTACTGACTGCTCAAAAGTACATGAACTATGACCGTTATTCCAAGGACCCGTTCAATTCCCCTTTGCTCAATGGCAACGCATCTAGCTTAGGAGGCAACGGTGTCTTAGAGCCCACGTACAAGGGCATTCCCCAGCCTGGACGAACGCCCAACATCATCAAATCGGGTGGTGGTGGAGGCTGTGTAAAGGAGGGGCCGTTCTCAGAGTCAGTCACCTGATGGATTTCCAGAAGCGTGGACGGTAAATAATTGACGCCTCGACAGCATGATCGTCAGCTTAGGACCGACCTCGACGACGATCGGAACCAACCTCCCCAAGAACCCAAGAGCCGACGGCACAGGATCGAATCCACGCTGCTTACGTCGCGACATAAACAAGGATGCGATCATGGGGGCCACAGCCGACCGCGTCTTCAACCTTCTCACAAAGAGCCACGACATCAACAGCTTCTACAACACTTTGCTCGGGATGCCGCCCCCAAAGAATGACTCGTACCCCTGGGGTGTAAGTAAATCCTCCTACGAAAGACTTAGCAATGACCGAAACTGATATTCTCAATCAGGTCCACACAGCAGGTCACTATGTCGCCGCAGTTGACCCAGGTGGTGATCCCATGACTTCACCCGGTGATCCACTTTTCTACTTCCATCACACCTCCCTCGACCGCATCTGGTGGATCTGGCAGATGCAGGACGTGGACAACCGTTTGTATGCCTTGCCTAATGGCACTATGCCCATGAGGCGACGACAGACACCTGACCCTGAAGACGTTATTGTCGACATGGAATGGCTTGGCCCACCGATTAAGTTGTTCGAGACGCATGACCAGCTGGGTGGTAACGATGGAGCTTTCTGCTATGTTTATGTTTGAGCTGGATGTCATGCTGGCTTGGCATGATGGAATGGTGGCTGCTTGATCTGATTGTCGGAACAGTGAAGACAAGTACCTTCTCTCAAATAATTGATGCGGTATACGTTCCAAAATCTCGAATGCCCTTGAAAATAGAGAATTGATGCAACTTGCTTCAAGTCTGATTCGTATTACAACACAGAAATGATGAATCTCTGACACAGTATAGGGAAGCAGTTTCAATGAAATCAAAGACCAATCACTCAAGTGCTCATTCAACAGAAATTATAACTTTCAAAGCACCATGCTTAGCTGCGTCACCAAATGTCTCATACGCAGTTTCTAGTTCGCTAAGCTTGAACCCTGAGTCTCTACTTAGTCATATAGTCGTAATCAGTGCGAAGGAATCGAGACTTACGATGGGTAATGAGTTGTGCCGGCTGCAGTTTGCCAGATTGAACAAGCTTCAATAGCATGGGAGTCGTTGTCGTGTCAACAAGCCTGGTTGTAATTGCTGAAACTCTTGTCAACTTTGGACAATGAGATCGACATTTAAAGACTTACAAATGTTCTTGTCCCAGAGATTTTGGAGGTGCAGGTCCACCTTGGTTCCATGGACGCCGACATTGGCCAGCACACCGCCGGGAGCCAGCAGCTCCTGGCAGAGGTCAAACGTGGCCGGAATGCCAACAGCCTCGATGACGGTATCGCAGCCCTTGCCCTCCGTCTTTCCCTTAACACTGGCAGCGACATCACCAGAGCTGAGGACTGCGTCCGTGGCGCCGAACTTCCTGGCTACTTCGAGTCTGCTAGGGTCTGTATCAATGGCAATTATCGACGACGGCGAGTACATCTGCGCCGTAATAATAGCCGCCAAACCAACCGGGCCGGCGCCCACAACGGCAACGGTCGCCCCGGGCTGCACTTTGCCGCAGAGGACGCCGCACTCGAGACCGGTGGGGAAGATATCGCTCAGCATGACCAAAGAAGCCTCGTCAGCCCCATCAGGGACCGCGTGCAGGCTTGACTCAGCGTGCGGGACGCGAACATACTCGGCCTGAGTGCCATCGATGAGATTGCCGAGTATCCACCCTCCCGTGGTGCAGTGGCTGTACATACCCCTGCGGCAGTACTCACACGTGCCGCAGCTGGAGATGGCCGAGATGAGGACTTTGTCGCCCTTTTTATAGCGAGTGACGGAATCGCCGGTCGCATGAACGACGCCTACACCTTCATGGCCGAGAGTTCGGCCCGGTTGGCAGGTCGGGACATGGCCTTTGCGAATATGCAGGTCAGTGCCACAAATAGTAGTTTTGAGGATTTTGATAATAGCATCTGAGGGAGCTGAAATCGACGGGATCGGCTTGTCCTGCAGGGAGACAGAGTTGTTGCCGTTGTACACGAGCGCCTTCATCCTGCAGAGATATTGTACGCTTTTCAGGTTTCTTGGGCTTGAGATTTCTGGATTTTGAACAAACGCTATTACGAACTTGAAGGTCTACGTGAGTGCAAGAATCGATCTTGAGGTGCAGAGTTGATATCATTGAGGAGAAAAGGGGCAGCGGTGTATCAGCTATGTCACCTGATGTTTTTAACTTATGGGTACTCGCCAAATCTGGTAAACCAGAAAAGCGGTACCTCTTGTAGAAAACGATACATCACGGATGTTTAATGGGTTGAGGACTCTGACAGCTCTAGGAACAGTCAGAGTCGTCCCACCACGGCCTGTCAGTCGACCCACCTGCGCAAGATAGAGTGCGGGGTTGGGAGGCGGGGAAGGTTGCAAGGATGAGAATAAAGAGGTTTCGATGGGGCCGAGCCACCCGAGACTTTGAACTTCGCCGTAACGGTGGGCTGTTGGCCATGTGGCGTATGCTGTTGAAGTAAGTCCTGAGTGCCGGCGCACAGGATGGGCGTATACCTGGCAGTGCCAACGTGCTCTGGAGATCGAGGGGTGACTGCGGGAGCGAAGAATGGCGCGCGTATTCAGCTTCTGTGTGCTCCGTTAAAATCCCAACTATTTATATATATATATATAAAATATATTTGGCGAGATGAGGGTCATCAAGAATAACTTGGAAAACATTATGCGCAGTGAATACACAGTTGTAGATAGTTCTAATCCGTATCCGTACCCATCAATCGCTGTCCTCATTTCAAGTTCTTCCTAACCACCTATCCTCAAAATTTCCGCCGCCCTTAACACCGCCTTCGCCGTCTTATCAACCCACTCCACAGCCGCGTCTTCATTAACGGCATTAATATTGTCCGTTACGGCAGGATATACATCCGCGCCATACCCGTTGTCAATGCCTGGCGCAGAAATCACGTTCTTGAACGTCTCTCGTCCAGGCAATCCTCCTGCGCTTGCGAACCCCCGTGAAAAGTCTTTGTACTTCGAATTCACCACCTCTACGATCACAGTGTCATTAAAAGACACAGCAGTCTGCGCGACTTTAGCGATGTTCTCCGCTTGCTTCGTGAACTCCGTGATGGCGTCCGCGATGGGCGAGATGTCGAGTTCAGGCAAGTCGGAGTCAGCAACCGTTTCTTTCAGCTCCCCGAAGTAGGCCGAGAGGACGTTGGCAGCGTTGGGAAGGTCCCACGGAATGAGAGGGTCATCGGTGATATGGTAAAGAATTAAAGACAGCCATTGGCCAATCGCTGTGTGCACCTTGAAACCAGGGTCACCGAATTTGGACATCCAGGCGTATGAATCGTAATTGGAGTGATAGTGATAGACTGAATCGGTTTTGCCCCCATCGCTGCCGATATCGATCTGGAATCACGTTAGAGTTGTTGGAGTTGCACGAAATAGAATCGAGGTAGTACGGGACGGTACTAAAGTACTTACACAGCCGATGCCATTTTGGTAGAAGCTCGCATAATCGGATCCACTACCGAGGGGAGAGATCTCGCCTTCAGTCACATTGTACCACATGTCGTACACCGTAGGGAAATTTCCCCAATCTTGAGGGAAGAGAATTTTCTTCATCTGTTCAACGACGAACGTTTGAATCTCGCCAGAGCCAGAGAAGGCAGTTCTCGGGCCCGAAACTGCCACGTCAAGATTGAGATAAGCGACTGCAGTTGTTTGAAGCCAGGGAAGATGCGACTCGACCCATTCCGTCGAACCTTGAAGGCCAAATTCTTCCGCATCCCACGACCCTAGGATGCTATTGATGTGTTAGCGTCCAAGGTTAGTAATTACCGCTGAGAGTCAGCACCTGTCACGTACATAGTCCTTCGGGGCTTCCATCCCTTCTCGAGTAGCTTCCCAAAGGCATTTGCCATCTCGATGAGCACAGCGCTGCCGGAATTCGGATCTGCAGCTCCCCCAATAACCCACGCATCCCTATGGTTCCCCACGACAACCACCTCGTCAGGGTTTGTTCCGTTAATGACACCAATGACGTCCCACACGGGTTCAATCGACTCGTGCATGAGATGGTCCATGTTGACGAGCGCACCAGGGGCAGGTCCAGAGTCATAAGTGATGTTTCCAAACCCGCCTATCCAGCCGCTGCGGTTCGCTTCTTTCGCTGTCACGCCGTGCCCTTGCAGAGTAGTAAGCAGAGGAAGGGCATCCTTCATACTGATGGGGATTGAGGGTATAGATGGGTTGTAAAGCGAAGTGTTTCCACGAGGAGAGTCAGGAGCCGAGGCCCAACCCACAGTTGACGGGTCACCGGAATACAGAGAGGAGAAGCGGACACTGCCTCTCTGAATTGAAGAGGGATTCCTAGCAGGGCCATCTGGAGAAAATGTTAGGCAAGCTTGCAGATTGGTAAGAATGACGAGACGGACTTGGATATGCCTCATAACCGTTCTCCTCAGTAATCTCTCCATCGTCGAGCGGATCTGTGAAGATGATGCAGCCTGCCATTTCGTTGTCCTGCGCATTCTTAACCTTGGTGCCTCGGTATATGCCGCCATAATTCGCCATTGCAATTTTGCCCTTCAAGTCGATTCCAGCATCGACCAAGACCTGGAAATCGGCACGGGTACCACGTCTGCGTGCATCAGAATGTCAAGTCCAAAAATCGGATCTTGCATACGACTTACCCTACATAAACGTATTCCGCGGTGACGTTGCCACTCCCACTCATAGCATGGTAGGCTGGGATCAAATTCGGATAACTACTCGTATCGTCCTCTGCCAACACATCCTCAACCAAGTTCGCCTCATGGGTTGTCCCATCGGCCCTAATGAGCGTCAAGCTCGAATGCTCAGGGTAGGTGTACCAAATGGGGTACTCTGCCAGCCAAGCGTCGAAACCGGCACTTTTCCACTTCTGTGCCGTCCACTCCGCCATTGATTTGTTGTGGGAGCCCAAATGGTCGCCATGAGTGTAGTAGTAGGACCAGTCGCTCAAGCTCTTGCTATCGAACGAATTGACGAGGATGGTTTCAGTTTCTGTGAGCGCTGGTGGGTACTCTACTTCTGCGCGTTTAGCGTGCTTGTTATGGGCCTGATGCTGGTGCATGCGGCGGTGCAGGGCGTCCCAGTCTCTTTGGCAGGCAAATGCCAGAGCGCTTAGAAGGACAAATGATGTTAACAGACGAGACATTGAGGGCTTTATTGGCTTCAATGAGCCCGCAAGAATACCCAGGTGGTTGTTCGGGCACAAGCGGGAGTGCGGGAGTGCAGGAGTGCTGACACCTGCGCCCAGTTGTTCCTACGGTGCATCTTTTATTCGGGAATCCATACCTCTGCTTCAGCGTCATGATGTGCTGCATCGGCAAATGCGGTGCCGGAAAGCAAGGTGGCTATCGTTCTCCGGCATGGCTTTCCAGGATTCAACGATAGCTATGTGCGGGCTGATGTCGTGATGACTGGCAGCTGCCTCATTCAGGAACATCTGTACAGCGGGGAACTGCAATGGCGGGGTATATTGTCTGGGTATACTAGCTTGGCACACATATTGAACGACTTAACGTGAGGGGGAAACGATGACGGACGCTGCCTTGGCACACATCACACACTGCGCAAGCGACGCCGGTGGTGTTGTTGCGGAGAGGAGGAGATAAGCGTTTGCTTGGCAAAGCTGTCCCTCTGTACAATAGGTGCCTACCCAGGCCTAGGGAGGTAGGCTGCTTCAACTTCTGGTAGGCTCATATGGTGCTCGTCAAGATGATGACCTGGGTTCACTGAGGAGAAAGAGAGACAGTACTCGCATGGATACTACTCATACGAGACTGATGATAGACTCGCCATGCTCCGAAAAGACTGAAACTCTGCTGTTTTGTCTTCGAGATTGAGCTCATTTGTTCATTCTCGAACGCTTTTGAGACTGGGTATGGTAGCCGAGTAACAAATGGTTGAGATTATATCCTTCGTTGCGTGCAAACAAAATTTTGTGATCGAAGAGAATTCTCTCCATTTCCCCTCTAATTTAAGCGAGAAGAAATGGGCCTTAGCTTCCCTGCTGAGCCCTTTTCCTTGTTTGAGGTTTAGGCTTGTGAAGGTGATGATAAGGATTAATGTTTAGAAAGTAGTCTCTCTAACGAAGTCGAAAAGGATTCCATGCAGCCGTGAGAAACCGGTGTGGCTGTATCTTTGACTTGAAACCCCAACATTGAGAAACTCAGGTGTAAGTACTACTTCATTGAATCAATTTCGAGAGACCGTCGTTTAATAACACGAAATGATTTAAGAACAAGCTAGTATTTTATTTCTAAGTTGCTCCCAAGGGAAAACCCTCAGGGGAATAAAAACCCTCGGGCACTTAGTTCAAGTGAATGTCCATTGGCTGTCATCCCTTTCAAATCTTCCCAACAAGTCCGTATAAGATGCTCATTGGCACACTCCGGAGGATGCTCCCGCCTGGACCAGGCAAAATCCCGAGCAGCAAGGCGGGTCGGAGGCCGCGGTCTATAATTCACAAATCAGCAACAACCTCTGACATTTTCCTTTTGCTCTTGTACTTACGCAGATGTTACCGTTTGGAAGGCAAGCCTGGGCTGTAGCCTGAGCCGCGAAGACGGCAATGGCAGCGTAGAAGTAGGTGGAAATCTGCATCTTGATTGAGGGGAGTGGTTGCTCGTTGGTTGGTGGTGAGAAGTGGATGTTTGTTTTTCTTTTGGAGAATGGGGCTGTTGATGCTATTGGGAAAGATGGAAGCAAAGAGGATTTCTTCTCTACCTTTATAGTTTTCTTGGGCGTGGAGATGCACTGCGCGCAGTCTGGGATACTCGATACGCGTTTTGGTCTGCACAGCGTACAAGGCTGCGTTGACATATTAGCTGATTAGCATGTAAATACTAGTCTTACGTTAGCTACCACAGTGATGTTGCAATGCCGCTCCGTTGTGATTGGATTTGCAATCTGTTGCGTAAAAAGCATGCAGGGTGCTTAGAGAGATACAGTCAGAAGTATCTGTGGAATCCAAATCCGGTATCCCCGCCGACTACCAACTACACTCATCGTGGGCATAAGCCATTGAGGAACAGGCATAATGGCCATCGACTGATCCATTTAAGATACACTGGCGAGTCAAATAGGCAATTGAGGATGAGACGAATTGTAGCGCTTTCTGCTCCCGACCTGTTTATCTCAACACATAAATGAGCAACCAAGGCCATATGTCGTATTCACTCTGAGGTCTTGCTATCGCGACGTCATGTTCATTGACTTCGGAAAAGTCGGCTGCCGGTGTCTCACTCTGAACCCCGATGCCCGATCTGAACCTCACATGCTGTGTCTGATTCGCTGACGGAACAATCCTCAATAAGCCTTACAGGACGCGATGTTGGGACTCACTTCGGTATAGGAAACGATCACCACTCGGATACGATCTGCAGTCAGCAAGGCAGTTCTCGTAGGTCACATTCATTGTCTTAAAGCTACAATACGCGGGTGGCAGCTTGGGTGCTGACATCATTGATGCTTTCAGATGTGTAACGGTGAGGTCAAACACTGCAAACGAAGCCTTGCATCGTCACGCATTGAACCTCTGCTCCTTCAAGACCAATCATCTATTGTGAAATAAGGTAATAGTATTGAGTTTAACACTAATTTTGGTCCAGTGTCGTATATTACAGGTAGATAATAAAGGTAGAAGTTTGCGAAGGCTGACGACAGCTTACTGGCGATACTTATAGAATTGAAGCGGGAGATCGAGATCTCGCAACGGCACACACGGCTTCTGCAACGCAAACACGGCAACGCTTGTCGGCTTCCTTGGATCAGCCTTCTTCTTTGGGCTGGCCTGTACCCAAAATGAGAAGAGGAAGACGAAAAGGTAAACGAAGAGGTCAGCGATGACCCGAAGGACCCACCTGGAAAAAGCGTGGTAAGCCTCTGAGCTGTGGTCTGCTTGACGTCAACGTCTTAGAGCACACAGGCATGAGTAAGAGGAATGAAAATTACAAGCATGCAGACACGATTAACGTACCATGATGAAACAATAAGCCACAAGCGGGATTCTTCACCGACATTCCATTGATCATGGGCGTCCCAAAAGACAAGATGGTTCTAGAGAAGGAGTCTACATGCACTCGTGAAAACGTCCGCTTCATATACAAGTTGCTCAAACCGGTGGGACCGGGCCTGACAAAGATAATACTGGTAAAATCACCTCATGTGGAGAGGAGAGAATTCGCGACTTTCAGCAAACAATGACCCGGTGCTCGAGTAGGCCCCATTCGGTATCACGTCGCGCCAGCTGGACTTTGACGGATACCCATGCGGGGCGATTTCAAAGGATTTCTTTGTCACTGTGATTGTTGAATAGGCTGTATGCTTATACGCACATGGATCTCACGATCGACTCAGGTGGGTTGATTGCTTCGTTAATGATGATGTAGGTTGAGCGATCGCCAGCGGAAGGCTGGTGGTCGCCCCAGTGCATCCATCGAATGGCTCTCTTCAGCCAGCTGGTGGACAGCTGGCGAAAACTGTCACTGCAGTCGTTATCAGTAAGGCTGGCCGACTGGCAACCCACTGATCTGAGCAGGCACTGACATGGAGATGGCCATCATTCCCGCAGTCAGTATGGGTGAATATTCTTAACAAAGTCAGAATGGCAGAAAGCATGTAAGTCGCAGTCGGCTACACCATGCTAAATAGTAGCATGTTTTGAGAACAGTGCATCTCCGGTGAACAGTTAGTCTGGTACCTAGGTAGACTCCAAGGCGAAGAAGTCATGTCACCTCACGTAGAAGCAATGAGACCAATCGTCATGGTAAGTCTGAATAACCACATTTATGAGATACTTCCGGGTCTCGCCAAAACTTCTTGACGTACATCAACCACTGTGTGCAATTGCAATATGGTGTATCACCCACAGCGTATATCTAAATTTTAAGCAGCAGACAGTCGTCATACCCAGATAATGCACCGCAAAGGTGATGTTGATACTGGAGCTTCGTACTCTGCGAGTCTTCCATAAGCACTTCTCTCGTCTCTGATCAGAATCGATCTTGTGAGTCAGGAGACAAATATAGCAAGAACAACCGATTAGCTCCAAGCATTATCTAGATAGCGATAGGAACGATACCTAGGTATGCAACATCGGAACGATGTCATGTGCATATGTTGTCCACGATTTGGCAATACTTTGACCGGTGCGAGTCAACATGGGAAGGAGTCTACCTGCGGTCCTGTGATCGAATTGTTGACATGCGCTAATCCAGTGGAACACTTGAAACGCATAAGCAACCATGCTCCTGCGCATCCACCAGTAAGCTGTACTTCAAAATGAAACACATGCAGGGTCAGTGGACTGATGGACTGCACGCTGCATATCAAGACCTACCACTTCTCGTTCTTCTGGCGAACTATAGACGCTGAAATCAATTCAACGCTTACACAGTGGTCTCTTTTCATCTGCTCATCAAGGCGGCCAGCCATGACCAGAGGTCGTCTTCATTCTCGCTGTGTCCGTTAAACAAATCAACGCGCCCGCTCTACAAGTATATTACGGGTCAAGTGTTAATCAGCCACACATCCTTCATCATGGCTCAGGAAATGACTCCCCTCCTGGCCAGCTAGGATGCATCCTTCTGTATCACCACACCAGCTGCACGCTCAGCTTCAAGTCTGTTCTCAAGCCTGTTTCTGGATCCGATTCCTAGGCTGCCAAGCCAACTAGAATCTGTTCATCGGGGGCACAGCAGGGGGAAAACCAAACTTTTGAACACGATTCGATCACCACACATCTGCCTGGTCAGGTAATCACCACTGCGCTACTTTGAGAATTTGTATTTCAACGTGTCCGTCTATTGCTGGGTCGCTCCTCCATTCCACCGACAGACCATATCATTGGAATTCGCTCGTGATCATGAGTTCGGCAGGTATGTGGCGGGGAAACGGAGGGCCCTGGCCGAGTTTCCGCAAAGGGCAATTAGCACCTGTTGGGTTTGCGGGGAGGTGTCCAATCAAGCTGGGGGGCCGGCGGGAAAAGGGGGGCAGGGGGGACGACATTAGTCTTGTTTGACACGCATTGCGAAAAAACACATTCCGCGAAGCAGCCTGAAGGAGCCAGGGGTCCCGATCTAGTCGGTGGCGTCGGAAGGCTCTCGACGCACCTTGAGCTGTACCGTCTCTGGGGAACCACCTGGGCGAACCAATCGCCGACTTATGTCGCGCATGAAGAGCCAAACGAGCAGCCCTCCATCCCGTCTTCAGACCTTCCGCATCCCGGACAGACGGGTAATGATCCCCTGTCCTCCAGGTTGCTCCCTGGACAGGGCGATCACTCTATATCTGGTCCCCCTTCCATGCCCGAGGTCTCGATCTTTTCGAGACGCTGCTCCTCACGTCTGACAGGACCGATGTGTCACGCTCCCACGATTTAGGGTCTGAAACTGTGATATCTACAATACTACTACTACAATAAACCGCAGGCTGCATTTCTTGGCTGGGGCAGCCAGACCGCTGCAGACGATTTGCCCCCATGTGGCGTGAGCTGGGTGCTCTTTAATCCAGCGCCTCTCCACTGGGCCCCGGCCACACGCACCGCATCTTTCTAAAATGCCTGTCTCCTCATCCAAGAGTTTTGAGCGGCTTGCCGACGAACAATCTCAGACGGGGAACCACGAACAGCCAGACATACTGTCACGAATAAAAATGGCCAAGGTTGGCGCAAGAAAACCACAGGCCGAGATGGAGGTGGCTCGGCCTGAGGCCCCACGGTTCGAAAGGGTGACATGGTACAAGGAACCTCACCTGCGGAAGCTGTATGCCATGTCTCTGGTACTGATGATCGCCTCCGCGACAACGGGCTACGATGGGATGCTGGTAAACACCTCACAGCAGATTCGTCGCTGGGAGGAGTATTTCGGGTTGGACATAGACGACAACAACAAGCTCGGTGTCTTGATCAACATGTTCAATATCGGGTCCATCGTGTCCTTCTTCATCACGCCATACGTTGCGGACAACTACGGCCGGAAGAACGCTATCATTGCGGGCTGCATATTCATGATTGGAGGGGGATGCCTCACCGCATTCTGCGACGGCTACGCACGTAAGTGTAGATTAGCTTCACGACACGCGTCTGGGGTTGAGATCGTTGAACGCGCTGACAGTCGGGGCCCACAGTCTACATCACAGGACGCTTCCTCCTGGGTTTCGGAAACTCGCTGGCTCAAATGGCCTCGCCCCTGCTGCTGACCGAAATCTGCCATCCACAACACCGTGGCCCAGTGACTGCCATATATAACTGTCTTTGGAACCTCGGTGCTCTTCTCGTGTCGTCCATAGGATGGGGGACAGCCTACATCGATAATGATTGGTCATGGCGGTCCATAACACTGATCCAAGTCGTCCCCTCCCTTATTCAAATCACATTTATCTGGTGGCTACCAGAGTCGCCGCGGTACCTGGTCAATAAAGACCGCAACGAGGAGGCACTGATCGTCTTGTCCAAGTGCCATTCGGGCGGAGACATCCACGACGCTGTGGTGCAGTTTGAGTTCCAGGAAATCAAGCAAACCATCCAAATGGACAGAGACGCGGACAAGGCAACATCGTATTTGGACTTCTTCCGCACCAAAGGCAACAGGTGGCGGCTTGCGATCATCATTTCCCTGGGCATCATCTCGCAGTACTCGGGTAACGCTCTCTTCTCAAACTACATGAATACAATCTACGAAGGCGCCGGCATCACTATGCAGAGCCAGAAGCTTGCAATGTCCACCGGAAAGACCATTCTCGACCTGGTTGTGACCATCGTGGCAGCCCTCAATGTGGACCGGTTCGGCCGGAGACCGCTGTTTTTGCTCTCTACCAGCGGCATGGTGGTCGCATTTGCTGCTTGGACGGCAACCGGCGCAATCTACGAGAATTCGAATTTGACCAACATCCAGAGCGGCTTTGCACAGCTTGTCTTCATTTGGCTCTTCGGCATATTCTACGACATTGGATTCTCTGGACTGTTGGTTGCTTACGCGTTGGAGATTCTCCCGTTCCATTTGCGTGCCAAGGGCATGATGATCATGAACATTACTGTGCAGGCTGTCCTTGCAGTCGGGAAGTATGTCCTCCCTTCATTGTCCCCGAAGTGTACACCTGCTGACACATGACCAGTCAAACCAACAAGATCGCCTGGGACAGTTTCCCTCGCCACTGGATGTTCATGCTCTTCTACACATGTTGGGATGTGGTTGAACTAATTTTTGTCTGGCTCTTCTACGTCGAGACTAAAGGTCCTACACTTGAGGAAATTGCACGCATATTCGACGGCGACGACGCGGTTGCTCACATTGACCTGAATGAGATTGCAAAAGAGCTCCATGGTGACCACTATGAGGAGGCTCATTTCGAGGCATATCGCCACAAGAAGGGTCCATCTGCCCGAGAGAGATACTACTCGTAGATCTGAGCAGCGCTTCATGTAAAGAAAATACAAAAATAATCTTGTCTATTGAAATTTCTGTGTTGATCAGACATAAGTATCTAGACATCCATATCTCGAATGACTATCTCTCTCTCCAGTGAATTGACGCCGAATATCGGCATCTTTTCTAATTCTAATCAAGATCTAAACACCTCTCATGAAACCTCTCTTTCTGATTGGCGGCTTCTGCCCCCTTTGTTTCTCTAACTCCTTCTCGCCATCTTCCGTATTAACCACATACCGATCTTTGTTTTTCTCCGCTTGCCTCTTTTCGTGTTCTCCTTTCCATCTCATGAAATAGCAACAAAAGGGAAACAGGACAGTGTTGATCGCCGTCCACGCGAACAGTACGCCTACATTCAGGCCAATCCTAGAATGCAGGTCGAACAGCAGTTGTCTGCTTGCTTCAACGACATGATGCAACGGCCATGCGTAGCCCCATCCGTAGAAACCCGGCGCCAGATCCAGGCTGTAGAAGCTGGTAGATACGTTGGTAATGACCCAGAATATCAACCACAACGCTGTCCACGGCTGTCCTATCAGCATGGCCACGTTCTCGCACGCCAGCCCCAGAGCACACATGCCGATGTAGTTGACCAACCAGTAGACTACAAAAGTAGCCCTACCATACGCTGTCGCTCCCTCCGGCGGAGGGGAATAGACGTGGCTAGCGGGCCCAGGCCAAAATGGAATCTGGAAGGCGAGTGAGATGGTGGAGTAGGCAAGGCTGATGAAGCAGTACGCTGCAATGGTGGCAAGCCATCGCCAGATAATGAGCTGCCAGAAGTGCAGCGGCGGGTGGCCCTGGGGCTGGATGTATTTCATGTGGATGGGGAGGAAAAAGCTAAAAGAGAAGAAAGCCATGATGATTAGATAAATGAGGCCGATACTGACAGCCGGGGTTGCGGCTGGGGGGTTGAAAGGTCGAAGGTCGTAGAGGAGGGGGGTTACACCCGGATTCACTGCTGCGGCTGCCCTGACCAAATTCTCCCGCGGGAGGCTGTCGTTGGACATGACCATCTGCCCCCACATGGGACCAAACTTGGCGGCAAACTCGTCGGTAAATTTCTGCAAGTATGGCAATATATCGCTCTGCATCGTCGTCGAGTCGCGGGCGGTCTGGATCACAATCTGCACTGCCCCGGTGGGGTCATAGGACGAGTTACCCGTCTCGATGGCTTCTCGCAGGAGGAAGGTGGCATTAGGGTTGATGACGACAGCAGCCCATGCGTCCCACGTGTACACGGCCTCGCGAACCCGGAGCGGATCGTTGCCGTACTCGGAAGCGGACACGGTGTTAAAGCCTAGTGAAGGCGTCGGGGATTGGAAGAGCTGTTGTGTCAATTCCACAACCGCCGGTCCAACCACCGGCTCGACGCCGTCAAACGGGGTGGCTGTCGCGTCGAAGTCAACGACGTGGACGACAATGGAACGCAGGTTTGCGTCGACCCGGAAGAGAACGCCCCAGTACAGCGAGAGGATGGCAAGGATGGCGACCAGAAGGATGAGCACTGAACAGTATGCGTGAGTTTCATGACCAACAGTCTGGGAATAGCAAAGTTGCAGGTGACTTACCAGTCCGGAACCAGAGAAAAATGACATGACGGCGGACCTTGCTCATATGGGGATGCCAAAATCCGACCGAGTTGTGAGGCTGCTGTTCCTTGAGGTGACGGTCCTGGGCGTGCTCCTCGTCCGCGCCTGTAGCCGAGTCTACACCGTCCTTATGATCTTGAGAAGTCATAGTAAAAGTCTCCGACTGTATGGTCCAATGAGTCGTTGATGCCTGCCAAGTGGACGAGTCTGACCGCCTGAGCTTCCTATCAGAGTAATGCCCAGAGGTTGATGCTCAATACAGCTCTTTCCTCGGCGGGCGCGTTGTCGTGGGCATTGGGAGGTCCATGGCACTGGGGAAATCCGTAGTCCGTGCCTGTAATTTCATGGAGAACCAACGTGCCATCCCAATCGGTGACCATCGTCATCCATTTTGGATCAATTCGGCCACCGGTGGGCCCAATCCCACATTGGTGTTGCAGCTCGGGCGCCAAGAACCAAACATTAACGACCAAATGATGATGTCACCAGTGTACTGGTAGGTAGATCATAACATGCCCCTGTCAACTCGCCTCTTAGGTGCAAAGCCGGTCCGTTAGTCATCATGCCTCATCAGAATGTTCTCGTGGGCTTCCGAGGCGACAGCTTTGTTCTGCAATGTGCGTCACGTCTACAGCGAATTCCACCTATACCACCGAGGTGCACGTAAGCCCTACTCGTAAGGTCCCTTCAACACCGGTGCAGGTGAATTGGTACTTGACAGGGGCACGCCTTGTTACCCCTACAACATGCACGTGTAGATGTGCCTAGGTAGGTAGTGTGTGTATCATAGCGCGAGTTTGCAGAAATGTCCGTCCCTATTTTCTTAGTTCGACAACCACTTCATATTGCGAGGCTTGATATAATCTGTGACACTGGGGCAATAGCCTTGTGTACTTTTGACTGTAAAGGTCTCCCAGGCCACCCTCATCACAGAGTTGCATGTGAACGAATCGCAAATATTATTTGCGGGCCCTTCATCAAAGATTTGGTCAGCTACAGAATAGTCTATCTTTACAGAAGATCCCTTTAGGACGGAACTGAGAGCTTTTTAGGCCTTGTTTCCGGGAAGCCTTTATTCACCTGATACACCGTCCATGTGATCACATAAACTGCAAAGCATGTTCCAGTCCTGGGGTTTCGCCTTGGAGTGGCTGACGTCCTAATTGGAGAGCTGATCCTGAGATGAAGGTAACGTTGTCATGATGAAGGATCACGGAAAATAATGCTTTAAGGTAATATTTCTCCTGCCCTCTTTTCTATAACATATTCAGACTTCCGCTGTCATCGATATCCCCGATAACTTTTACCTCTGCTTCAGTGATGGCCCGCCGCCAGCCCAGCGGCCCGTGTGACGACTGAAATGGCAAATAGAAAGCTGAAACCATGGGACATACTCGCTCGTCACCCAGACTTCAGTGGCTTTTTTCGCCTTCATACGCAAGAACTTGAGGAGTTTATTATCTCTTCTAATCCGTGTGTCTAAGGTCCACTAACCCACGGCCCTGGCCTGGCCTAGGATGGATCCGGCCAGGCTTAGGTTACCGTCGTTATGTCATCCCGGAATGTACCCTTTTCGAATTTGGCTCTTGGACTATTAAATGTGCTCCCAAGTCCTGACCATTTTTGCTACCCAAACCCAAACATACGAATTCGGCAACAAAATTGATGCTAGAGAAATCGACTTTGGGCCACGGTGTTGGCTCCCCAATAAGCGCGACGTGCACCTGATCCGGCGTCGGACCCCATCTACGTGCAACATCACGCCCAGCTCCCTTTTTGGTACGTCATCTCAATGGGGTCCCCCGCATGACTAGTGGCCTTCTCGAGGCCCGGTCTCCATCTCCCCACGATCTTTCATTGGGGCGCATCAGATTCACAGCCAAAATCTGGGAGACCGTATGTGCATAACACCACATATGGGCACGAGCGTTCCCAGCCTGCCACTCATGAGTGTGCCCACAGAGACAGAACCCCACCTGAGTTTTGTGCCTTGTTGTGTCCTCGGTAGTCCGATGAAGGGCCGAATCGTGGTCGAGCATTCAAGACGAGGATAGCCGGAGTGGATAAACCTGCGTCCTGCAGCAAATATCCCTCAGCAAGACCAAATCGTTTTCCCACATTGGGATAGCCGAGGAAAGCCGTATTGAAATCCGCAGATTACATATGTGCACTCGCGGCCCGTGAATAGGTAGCACCGCTACATAGTCGTTCTGCCGCCACCCAGGTCGTGTCTCTCTGATTTTGGGCCTTTGTCAAACATACCTACCTAAACACCACCACTGGGCAACATGGGCGAGTTGCAAAGACTCAAGGGCTTCAATGTTGCCAATCACTTTGAGAAGCGAAAGCTTCTGATCGGCATCAACAGCATAGCTGCACTTAGCATCTTCTTCTTTGGCTACGATCAAGGCATGATGGGAGGCGTGAACACAGCAAAAGACTATATCGAACTGATGGGGTTCGGTTATAAAGACAACGGTGTTGTCGTTGTAACTGACAGCCTTCTCCAAGGTAGAGTCTAAAGATCCTCAACCCGCAACAAGACAAGGCACAATTCCTCACATCGCAGTTTATCAACAGGCGGCATTGTATCTGTGTACTATCTCGGCACGCTATTCGGATGTCTTCTTGGCGGCTGGGTCGGAGATAAGGTCGGCAGAATCAAAACTATCGCCCTCGGTGCGTTGTGGGCTATCGTCGGTGCTATTCTGCAGTGCTCGTCCCAGAACCACGACTGGATGATTTGTGGTAAGTTTCGATGGAGGTCTCTGTCATGAACCTCGGTACAAATCCTGACAATGTGTATCAGCAAGAGCTGTGAATGGGATCGGTACCGGCATTCTCAATGCGATTGTACCAGTCTGGGCAACCGAGACAGCAGAGCACACGTCTCGCGGTCAGTTCATCGCGATCGAGTTCACGTGAGTCTTCTTAAAATCATCAATCCTGTCCAATTCACGTATCACCTACGGGCTGGCACTAGTTACTGCTCTTCGCCATACCAGAGTTAATTGCTATCTCTAACAATTAATCTGCAGCCTGAACATTTTCGGCGTTGTAGTAGCTTACTGGCTTGAATTTGGCCTGTCTTTCGTGGACGGCGGCAATTCCGCCATCGCATGGCGTTTTCCCATTGCATTTCAGATCATCCCGCTGCTCGTCCTCCTCGGCGCAGTCTGGTTCTTTCCAGAGTCTCCTCGATGGCTCACCAAGGTTGGCCGCGATGAAGAAGCTCGCTTCATTCTGCGTCGCCTGCGTGGCACAGATGCCGCAGGGGAATCAAAGGCTCTTGCCGAATACCACGACATTCGCAACATCGTTGCTTTGGAAGCCAAGGAGTCATCCAACAACTCGTACCTCCACATGCTCTTTGGCATTGGTTCAGGTGAATTACACACCGGCAGGCGTGTGCAGCTCGTGATTTGGTTGCAGGTTATACAGGTATGTTCAATCGCCCCTCATCTCTCTGTTTTGCATCTCCCGATGGCACGAAGCTAAGACAGACGGCCGCCGTGAAGGAATGGGTTGGCATAGCAGGCGTCACAGTCTACGCGCCGACGATCTTTGGGATTGCCGGCTACGATTCTACAAAGAGCGCATGGATCAGCGGCTTGAACAACATTTTCTACATGTTTGCAACGCTCATCTGTGTTTTCACACTTGATCGAATCGGACGACGCTGGACTCTGTATTGGGGTGCAGTTGGCCAAGGGATTGCCATGTTCTTGGCCGGGGGTTTCTCTCGCCTAGGTCAGGACGCACGCAACGCAGGTGATTCGGGGCTGGCCGGTTCCTACGGTGCGGCGGCCGCATCATTTGTCTTCATATTTACATCGGTTTTTGGTGCAACGTGGCTCACGGTCCCGTGGCTGTATCCCGCAGAGATATTCCCATTGCAGGTCCGAGCCAAAGGAAATGCCTGGGGGGTGTTTGGCTGGTCCATTGGCAATGGCTGGTTAACACTGCTGTGTCCCGTTATGTTCAGTGCCATCGGTGAAAAGACAGTAAGTATTGCTGAGAGAGACGCGTTCACTGCCGACAACTTCCTTGCGCACACCAAACATTTGGCGTCCTTTCCACACAAGAAGAACGTATTTCTAATCCAGAACCTCACAGTTATATATATTTGGAGCCTGCAACGTTGCCGCCATCCCTATAGTCTGGGCGCTCTATCCAGAGAGCAACCAAAGGACACTAGAAGAAATGGACCTGTTGTTTGCTGCACCAACACCTGTAAGTGCATATTTCACACACTCCTCGCTCACTTGGAGACCCAGGTCTATCTGGGTATCTCGTTTAACTGAGCGAATGATGTTCTGCTCTTCTCGGTGACGTGATATGTTGCGAAATGCGTTCTGAGCAAGAGTCTCTTCCTACATATTTACTTTAGACATGCTCTCTGGTACGTGATAGCTGACTGTTGATGCTGCAGTGGGTTTGGGACGCTGAAAAGACATTCTCGAGGCTCAAAGCCGAGCGTCCAGAGCTCCTAGGAAATACTGCTATCGACCCCGAGGCTGGGGGGATAACTACTTCAGCAGACAAAGAGGCAGGCCAGGCCTCTGCAAGCCAGCATGCATGAGGCCACATAGAGACTTTGGAGATTACAGTCTTTGGTCAAATAGTATTGTTCTAGTCCCGAGATCCCCTACAATGTACCGCGTCTTGGGAATCAATATACGAGTTTTACTATCTCAGTGTGTAACTTGTTCAGGTTACCGAGAAAGCAATGTAGAGATTGTGTTCTTTTCCAATCTTCCTTGATTTAAAGCGACCAGCGTGGATATGGAATAAATTTCAGCGTTTATTTTCATATCTCAAGCCCCTAAGACAAGTTAGGATGACAAACTTCCGGTGGTAGAATCGTGGGCTTGCCATCGCTTCTGTGTTTAATCTATTTAAAGGCCCAATGAAACGAGTCTTCATCATTATTTTCCACCACTATGGCGCATTCTGGTGGTTCATTTAGGGGAATCAATTATTGCTGTATGGCCGATACTTCCAAGTCTGTCGATCTCCAACCTAGGGCGCCTCAGACCAGCAACCTTTTTGTAATTTCGTTAGGTTATCACCATCTATCTAAGTCAGTATCAAATTAAGAAACCGGAGCGAAAGGCTTTATACTACTCCTTACGTCTCAGTCAACATTCACCCCTCGGTTCGTCCTGGGTCAACTGCGTGAGCAGCTTGGTGCGTTGAAATGGAGAGGTCTTCAAACAGACTGGCTTGCCTCGCTCTGGTTCTTTATAACACACTTGCATTGTCTGCACCAATGTAATGATACTCAGTGGCGGCTATCTGAAGCGTAATATGGACATGTTCTCCACAGTCCATGACACTCCCGCCATTGCTTTTATACTCAATACAAACGCAGGATGAAGATGTACATTCGCTGGATATTCCTGCCTTAGATTCAAAATGAGCCTACGCCTAGTTTTGAACTTGTCTATCTTGCCATGATGAATCAGCTACATTTACATTTTCCGGGAACAGCAGCCTGGCCAGCAGAGAGCCGCTTGAGTATGGACAGTGGTGGGCTACTGTACACTGAGACACGACTATGCATTGTACTTAGAGTTTAAAACATCTGACCATGCATATTGTGACACGAACATGCCTTTTTATCGCAGAGCGGTGTTGTCTGTTTACATTGGAGGCAAAACTTAGAACGCAGGGGTCATGGATGGTAAGATATGGCTGATGCGTGCGCGTAGCTTGACGTTGCTTTCATGGTTGAGCCGGTGGCATTACAGCACAAACATTCAGATTAAATATACGGTATGACTAATCTGCATACACATGTGCGGCCAGACGCCGCATTACGCCTATGCATCTCTGTCCTCCACAATCTTCTCTCAAAAAAGTGTACGAGCCCATGGTCTCTGCACCTCTCCTTGGATCTGCTGAATAAGTCAAGCCAACTGTCCTCGGACAGCACCAGGAACAGCCAGACTGGAGTGAACATCAGCGAAGAATCCCGCAGGGTTCTTCTCGATGCTGGTGACTTTAAATCCATCCCCGGTATCTACCCCGTTGGCAATCAGCCCGGTCTTGAAAGGACCAGTGAGACACCCGACACTGTTCCTGATGTCTTTGTTGCTGGCGAGAGGCTTTGGGTTGGGGAACGAAATCCTAGGCGGCCCAGAGGCACCGCGGGCGGCTTCGTGGATATGGGTCGCGGTGGCTGCCGGAGACTGGTACTCGCCACGAAATCCGTAAAGCGTAATGTTGTAGCAGATAGTATCAGTCTGCGAGTTGATGCCAAAGCTGTATGTCCCGGAAGCACCAGGTAGACCGCCGGTCGGGGTGGTACCGTTCACTACTTGATCCGGGGTAGCCTTGACAACCTGTGTCGAGCTGAACTCGAAGACTTGGTCTCCACCGCCGTCGAGGGACTCGATCGTAATCTTCAGGGCACCGCCGCCAGCACTGAGAAGCTCAGCAACGCTGGACTCTGTACCGCGTGCTGTGGGTGCCGCAAGGGCGCCAGAAGCAGCGGCGACAATAGAAAGTAGGGTTGATGTCTTCATGTTGGAAGGCGAGTTCGTACTTGGACAGAAAGGTCACAAGTGATTATGTTGAAAGCTTGAGCTTGGAAAGGCAAGTTCGTTTGTAAGTCAATTTTAGGAGTCTAAGAAGATGCACTCGGAGCGGTGGAATGAGACATGATAGCTGCCGTGACGAGAAGGTGCGGGACTGTGTTTATATACACAGTCCTCGACGTATTGAATATATGTAGATCACTGCTTTCAGCTGAGCTCGAACTGGCTACTGTATCGCAGGAAAGTCATGCTGGAAGGACAATGTTCGGGTGCTCAACACACTGGGAAACGACTTGTTCACTGTCTAGCTGATTGCAAGCGTACCTTGGGGGCACCGTGAACGACTTCAACTGCGTTGTGCAAGCCCGAAAGGGGAAGCAGTAGCTTTGCCATGCACACCGAATCATCTTGGACTTGACGCCTGAGCTCGGGCAGAGCTCATTCCGCCGTTCTATTTAACTTGGCGACCGCCTTGAGACTTAGCAGCCGCTAACAGCATTGCCAGCGCCTCTTGCAGATCGGCCGGGTTGACATCATTGAATGAATTCTTGCACGACTGGACTTGGCGAATGCTTTGTCTACGGCACGGCAAAACAATCTCGTATTTACTTCGTTGTCCTGCAGCGTCCGGCAGTTGTGCTGGGCAAGATCCCAAGTAGGATTAACACGGCTCGGCGCAGCCCGAAAGCGTCAATCATCATTATACTTGCATGTGACTTGGTCAGCATGCTGGTTTGGCCAACACGATGGGAAAACCTCCACGCCATAACTAATTACGCCCGCGAGCACCTATTGAGTTTAGTCTCATCCCTCGGGGCTTCTCATCTTCGACTTCCAGCGTCAGAAGCGTTGGCCGAGTGGTCGCTGGTAGCAGGGAGCCGAACGTCATTTTCCGGTGCAGCCTACGTGAAAATGTGAATACTGTCTTTTGAGATAACCACTTTTCCTTAGCAGTCCCGGTGCTAGCATCCCAGTTTGAGCACTCAATGCGCAATCATTCTATCGTACGACGGATTGATATAATGTTCTTTTGTTGCATCTCTATGCTGACATTAGATTGTAGTGCAGGCGCTTAACATAGAAACCTAACTTATGACAGGTGAGACTGGGTCTGGGAGATATGCGATTCTTCGTACTCAAAGTGGGCGCGTGGCTAGATTCCAAGTGCAGAAGGGCCAGCGGGCACCCTCTTTACTCCGTATAGAGGTACAACCCCAGTGACTTAACCCCAGTGACTGCCACACAACTGCTGAGTTGGACAGGTGACTTATGCTCGAGACGGGAACAGCTCTGTATTAACTCGGGTTCCCAGGCGACTTGATCAGCATCGAAAACTCAATTGCATGTTGTAGACACGGCCTGGAATCATCCTGTTTACAGTAAAGCCATCGGGTCCGGAGGGATTCTATATTTTTCTGTGCACATCATGAGCACTGGGACTACTGTACTGTAGAGACGACGGTGTTCTATTTTTGGCTAAAGCAACAGATCGTCCTTGAGATCGACGTCACATCCAGTCTACCTAAGGCAAGTGGATACCGCGAGGAATCCCGTCACAGATGAAAGTGGGTCGCCCAAACATCCCAGGTGGTTTCTTTCCGAGGACGCTGATACGAATCCATCCCTTCAATCTTGATACGAGAAGGTAGGCATGAGGATGCAGGAACGGGAAATCCTTATGAGCGCTGGCAGGAGGGATCTAGTCCAGTTACTAAGTACCTTTGCGGCCACACGTCAATTCCACCCATTGCAAGTATCAGCTGCAGCTCGGAAACTGACTGCCCAACTAGTGGAACGTCTATTCATTGTCTCCGTTGTGATGTCTGGCGGTGGGAATTATACTGAGGACTTGTGACACTCGTTGCTGGCAAGGCCCCCGAGCTTTAAGCATTCACCACAGTTGACTCCGGCACACTACTGAGTCGACAAATCACTCCTTCGCAAAATGGCATTACGTCACCCGGAGAGGAGACCTCGATGCGCGCGGCCCGCGCATGAAAGGCTTGCGTCCAGTCCACATTTCCAGGGGAAAAAGTGGCACATAGAAATTGAGACCAGCGCGCACGCAACCAACAACACATCAGCAGCACTGACTAAGTCCAGTATTTCCAAGTTCTGCAGAAGGATGGAAATGACAAGAGTGACAATCATCCAATGGTGGACGACGTAGGATTGGGCTTTTGTGACGGATCCTCACTGTCACTGGGAGAGCCTTGGAAACAAAAAGAGACCCAGTGTAAACCCACACGGACATGACGGACCAAATCCTCATCGGTCCGAACAGAGCAAGCATCGTCAATACCCACAAAAGAGGATTACGTGCCCATTATGCCCTGTGTTCCAGCCTTAAAACCCGCAATCGCTTCGCTAGACGCCCTCGCAGTAGGCCTTGGCTTTTCCTTGGCTTTGCTTCTTTTTAGCCCCTGCCTTCGACCAAAGACCGCCTCCCGCAACGGCCTTGCCAAGACCTCACGATACTTGCGACCGCCGAACAATATCGATCCGATGTGGTCCAGAGTCTGGCGACATTTTTCTGCCCACGAGTAATAATTAGAAGATAATGCGATCAACCGCATGGCCGCTCTGCATATTGGGCGCCTTAGCGCCTCTAGCTGCGGCTAGCGTCGATATTGACTGGTCGTCAGATGGTACGTGAAGAGTACAGCAATACTCTTTCTTATTCTTCATTGTCGTATCTGGTGCGGGAGGACGGCAGGATGCCCAGACCCGTCCAATTCTCATCTCCCAAATGGGCGTATGGCGCATTTCTACTACTAATCCCTTGAACTGGCTACCTCCGTGCTTTGCCTTTCCTGAATTTAACAAAAGCTAGAGCATCATATTCTTACTTGCTGACACGGAAAACGCAGATTCGATAAAACAAGGGGCTGGAACGATCGCATGGGGGATGTTGCAATGGTATACTGGCAACAACACCGGTGACGTGCCTGGCAATCTGCCGGACCCGTACTACTGGTGGGAGGCAGGAGCCATGTTCGGGACCCTTATCGACTACTGGGCCTACACCGACGATGACAGCTACGTCGACGAGACATACCAAGCTATGCAGCACCAGATAGGAGACGACGGCGACTTCATGCCGGAGAATCAGACTCTCACCGAGGGGAATGATGACCAGGGCTTCTGGGCGATGGCAGCCATGACAGCAGCCGAGACGAATTTCAAGAACCCCAACTCTACCAAGGATGGAGGAGTTGAGTGGCTAGCGTCCGTCCAGGCCGTCTTCAACGAGTATGTCTGGCGGTGGGAGGCCTCGAATGACACGTGCGCCGGCGGGCTGCGGTGGCAGATCTTCACGTTCAACACCGGATACACCTACAAGAACACCATCTCCAACGGATGCTTCTTCAACATTGCCTCAAGGCTCGCCTTGTACACGGGGAATGAGTCCTATGCCGACTGGGCGACCACCGTGTACGAGTGGATGGATGACATTGGATTTATCGACGACGAGTTTAACGTTTACGACGGCGCTGACAGCAAGGATGGGAAATGTTCAAACCCCGACAGGGCTCAGTGGACATACAATGCCGGAATCTTCATGCACGGAGCGGCAGCCATGTACAACCACACCGGCGGCGGTGAGGTCTGGGGAAACCGCGTCAACGGACTCATCAAGCGAACCTCGGCATACTTTTTCAAGAACAACATCATCTCTGAGCCGCCTTGCGAGTCCCAAGACAGTTGCAGAACAGACAACTACTCGTTCAAGGGATACGCGTTGAAGTGGATGGCCAAGACCGCCCAGCTGATGCCATCGGTTCGCGACACCCTCAAGCCGATGCTCCTGGCCACGGGCAAGGCCGCGGCAGCCAGCTGCACTGGGTCCGCGCAGGGAAGTGCGGGCGCCACTCTTGATGGTATTGCATGCGGGTTCAAGTGGACGGGGAGCACAAATGACGGCACCAGTGGGATTGGCCAGCAGATGAGCGCACTGCAGGCGGTGCTGTTCACGCTGGACGGCCCGGCGCCTCTCAGTGCCACGACTGGAGGAACATCAAGCGGGGATTCGAGTGGTGGTAGCGACAAGACCGACGACAGCATTGACCCCACACCTCCTATCACGACAGGCGACCGTGCAGGCGCCGGAATATTGACAGCCATGGCACTGGCAGGCATGCTTGGCGGATGTGGATGGATGATCATGGACTAGTCGTACTGTGAGGTGGGATGATACCTTCCCTGCCTATGTTATTATTCACCAGAGGTAATCATGACCCCTTACCTTTATGACTTTTTATTTGAGGACATGGTGTCAGGCGTTGAAGGATATGGTTACGGGTGCATCGTTCGGCCAGAAGGTCTATCGCGGCCCGTCTGTATATTTTGAAGTTTTCTGTCAACTATGCATTATATACTCTCAGAAATGAAAATGACCCACTACCGCATACACGATGTGTCTACCTACCGCCAAGTGACTGAAGGTATGTAATGTCGTGCAAGGAACGTTCGGCCTGAACCGCGTGCATGTCAGCACCAAATCGCACAATCCCACTGCACGCTCTGTATACATTTCAAATTTAGTCGACTTGCACAAAGGCACTATTGCATTCCGTCCCAGCAATATTGAGTGCATCACGTCACAAGTCAATTCTGGAGGTCGTCTCGTAAATCCGCTGACAATGCCCTTGACTGCGGTCACAAAGTGGTGCACTCACACCGTTTCGTGATGCGCAGAGCAGCGGGGATGATACTGTCGCTGGTTGTAATGACTGCCACCGAGAGCGCACATGCGATAACCTGAGAATGATATTCGTGTGCCTGATCACCACTCGTCACTACGAGGATCACCACAGGGTGCCTGTGTTCGTATCTCAGCGTTCTCGTCTACGACTCGATGGCGGGCAATCTACTGGCCAGGGAGCCCCAGAAAGATACGCTGGTCGGTGACGCGGCAAGTCCGAGGACTAAAAATCCTCGAAAATAGTAGCGGGATCCGTATGTACAGGCAGCTCAATGCAGTAGTATTGCCGTGTTTGCGGAATATGGCAAGCAGTGAGATTCAAGGCT
Organism: Diaporthe sp. HANT25; assembly: GCA_013435955.1. Taxonomy (NCBI): domain Eukaryota; kingdom Fungi; phylum Ascomycota; class Sordariomycetes; order Diaporthales; family Diaporthaceae; genus Diaporthe; species Diaporthe sp. HANT25. The sequence continues at coordinate 103,842 of JACBFG010000027.1, read as the reverse complement.
GTCGAAACATTCACATACAAAGGCTTCGACAATTCAGGGCGGAAAAATATATCCTGAAAGCCTTCTTGCACCACGGGACAGTGACTCCACTGGGCGTCCGTACCCATCTCTCTAAAGTCGAGCCTCATACTCAGTTTGCCTTACCCCCTTGGGAGGTCATATCAGGTGCTCGTCAAACCAAGCAACAGCTTGGTAAAAGGCCTGCTCCTTGGACCATTTCTCGATCTTGACTGAGGGGTCACCGCGGACGGCGAAACCGTGCTGCATGCGAATATTAGCGAGGACGTGATTCTGTGGCGCACGGGACCGCACATACCGATACACCGCTGAACAGGTTGATCTGGTAAGGCTGTCCGACCTTGCGCAGGATTTCCTCGGACTGGTGACGCTTCTCCGTCGGGAAGATCTGGTCGGTCTCCGCGGCGGCGATGGACAATGGCCCGGTGATAGCAGCCAGCTCATCCTCGTCGACGAAGGAGGGGTGAGCGACGAAGCCGACCTTGATGCCGTCCTTGTAGTGGCGAACAACGTACTAGAAAGAGGATAGAATCGTCAGCACGCACGGAAAGGGCTGAATGGTGGGCGAAATGTGAGCCAGCTTACCTTGGCGCCGAAGCAGTAACCCACGGCACCAATCTTGGTGAAGCCCTGCTCCTTGAGGTACTTCAGACCCTCCTCCACGATGGGGTCAACATTCTCCTTGGTATGGGGGTTGTTGCCGTCAGTGCCCTCGGCAAACCACTTCATGATATCTTGTGGTGGGGGGTCGGGGAAGCGATCGCCGTTGAAGACATCGACGATGATGGTGTGGTAGCCGTTTTCGGCGAATTGGTCCGCCATGAGCTGGGAGTTCTGCCAGATGCCGAAGATGTCCTGGATGTAGAGCAGGGCGACACCATCGTGCTTCTTGCCCTTGGGCTCGGCCACGTAGGTTTCATACTTGCCGACCTTGATGGTTTTCCCCGTGGGCTCGCCGCTGTGGGAGTGGAGACAGGAATGTCAGCCTGGATGTGCTGTATGCAGCGCGCACATGCCGCTGAGCTTGGCATGGGACCCGGGCTCGAGAGCTTGAATCTGGCAGCTCGGAGATCGGAGCTTGGGGCTTCAGAGCCTCGGCAGCCGGAGGGTTGCAGCAAGAGGGGCGACTTACTCGTGCTTGACGCCGACAGTGCAGCACTGTCCTGGAGGGTTGGAGGCCATGTTGCTCGATATTTTTAAAAGCAAGTGAGTCTTGTCCGATGCAAGATGTCTAGGTTGGGGTACAGGCACAATTGGGCACTATTGATCCGGCAAAAATTGTCAGACGAGGGGACAAGAAGTTGAGCTATCTGATTTATAATAGAGGACGAGATCTGGCTGATCTGCTTCCGGTAGCCAAGCTGTCCCACCCTCCCAGTGCAGCCCCACCCAGCTGCACCCGGTCTATGCCCGGAACAATGGTGGGAACAATAGTGTATGATATGGACGGGGACCGA
>JACBFG010000027.1:62135-102336 GCA_013435955.1 Diaporthe sp. HANT25 | reverse complement strand
CCCCCCCCTAGCCGACTTCCCCTAGCCGCCTTCCCCTAGCCGATTTCTCCTATCCCACCAGCGTGCGAAAACCCACTGCCGCCGCCGCCTCTCGTTGATCTCTGGGGCCGCCCGGGACTGCCGCAGGCTAGCCGTTGCGTCTAACGCGAAGATGTGCTAGCGAAGTGTACAGAGTCCTGGGACAATGTCGTAACCTGTTATCCACCCCCCTGCAGATCCAGAGTGTAGATCCCGAGTGCCCGTGGGAAATCGATGCCGAGCTTTTCGAACAAGCACTGACACATACCGGGCACTTGTGCATCCTCAACAACCACACTGGAAGCAGTCTTGTTGACGATGTTTTGCTTCCAAGGGTAGAGAAACTCGTCATATATCATATAAGAGGGAATTGCAACTGTTGATGTAGTAGCCTCGGCACCTGCTGGTCCTCTGATATAGACTCAAGCCGAGCCTCTATGGACAGGACAGGATGATGATCGGCAAACTGCAGCTCGGGGGCCCTGAACCGGGAGACCAAGGTGCACGTCATAGATAGACTAGCACCCGGATTGTCAGCGAACTCCCTGAAGGTGCCTGGGGGAGGGGCAATGAGGGGGAGAGTCAGGTTGCACTTTTGCGAGTGAGTAAGCAACGATTCCTCACGTCGAAGACTGTAGATTTGGTGTCCGGTCTGGTGGGGCCAGTGGCTCTCGAGGTTGCTAACTTTACGCCAGAAGCAATGCCGATGTGAATTGGCGACGGAGAGAAGCATTCAACCAAGGTCAAAAACAAGGCACACAGTCCCCAAGTTCCGCAGCCCCCAACCATGGCGTACGATAACAAGCCGCCGTTCGAGGTGCCTCCTGGCGCAGTGGCCAAGGTCAGCATCATCGACTCGACACTGCGATTTTCCAAGATCAAGGCACATGACATCACAAAACCAGCGGTCGAGGGCTTCGACGAGCTACCCACGTTCCCTACGTGGTCTTTCCTGGTCGAGAGTCCCAGCGGGCGAAGGGCCCTGTTTGACCTTGGGGCTCACAAGGAGCTGGGCCGGTATATCCCACGCGTAGAGGACCACATCAAGCGCCTCGGCTGGCAGCTGGAAATACAAGAGGACGTTGCAGACATCCTTCGCAACCATGGCGTGGACCCTAAGGACATAGAGAGCGTGATCTGGAGGTGAGTCGCTGCGGGCAGGGCCTACGATGGTGGATCCGCCTTCCTGACCGGCATCACAGCCACAGTCATTTCGACCACACGGGGGACCCAATGACCTTTCCTCCCAGCACGGAGCTGGTGATGGGTCCTGGCTTCACGGAGAAGTGGTGGCCAGGGTTCCCGACCAAGCCGGATGCACCGGTGAGGGAAGAGGACATGATTGGGCGAAAGGTGCGAGAGATCGGCTTCGACAGCGAGCTGAAGGCTGGGCCGTTCCCGGCGCACGACTTCTTTGGCGATGGCTCGTTCTACCTGCTGGACACGCCTGGACACTGGACTGGGCACATAGCGGGGCTGGCGCGGACGTCGACGGGCCCGGACACTTTCATCATGATGGGCGGTGATATGGTGCATCACGGCGCAGAGATGAGGCCATCGCCATACACGCCGATCCCAGACTCGCCGCCGCAGGGTGTCTCGACAAGGCGGTCTGGGGCGTGGTTCCGAGAGATCAACACGAGGTCAGGCAGGAAGGCGGACCAGCCGTTCGTGGAGCCGAGTTCTTTTGAGGACGAACAGCTTGTGACGCAGACAATCCAACGGGCACAGGTGGCAGATGCGCAGGACAACGTGTGGTTTGTGTTCGCACACGACGCGAGCCTGTTTGGGTCGGTGGACCTGTTCCCTCAGCAAGCCAACGAGTGGAAGGAAAAGGGCTGGAAGGAGAAGGTCGAGTGGAAGTTCCTCGGGGATCTGGACTCTGGCCGTGGTGTCAACGATTGAGGTGGAATGGAAGATATCATCAGAGCAGACTGCGGACATACACAAATCTCTATGCACTGAATGAAGTAGGGACTTACAAACTGCCCAGGTCAGATACTGTAGCGTAACAAAGGAGCTACGGCCAACTGACATGCCTTGGCAAGCTGCGAGCTGGACCCTGCAGGTCGGCTGCCGCGGCTCAGGGGACAGGGGGGACACCTAGGTACAGTACCTACCTAGGAGGTAGGTAGGTAGTAGTACCACCTGTGACTGCCGACGTCATGCCAGATTGAGAGATCAAACAATTGGACCCAGCACTTGCATCTAGGAACTTTCATCCTGCACCAGTCTGCCTGTCCATCTCGAACATCTCGAACACACACATCGGCCACACAACAACCAGCGACGAGACTAGCCCGACAGAACAGTTCAATTCACCCTCGATTGCAGAGATGAAGGACAGCGCAGCTTTCTGCCGCATTTGAAGTGGAGAGAGAGAGAGAGAGAGAGAGAGAGCGAGAGAGTCTCGCCATGGCAACTGTCGAGGTGGACGTGCCTGGAGCAGCCCACGCCGATCGACGCAATGGCTTGCACGGCAGGGTCTTTGAGGACGACGGCGCCGGCTGGAGCAATGATGCCGCGGATTCAAGGGATGCAGGCGCCTCAGACAGTGGTGGCGCGTCCAAGATGACCGACAAGCAGAGGGCCGCGGCGACAACGACCACGTCGACGACAACAACAACGGCGAGCCATCTCCCACAACGTCCTCCCTCCAACTCTAACTCCAACTCCAACTCCCACGGCCGCCCGTCCGATGTCGACTTCGACAGCTCCATGCCGCCTCCCACGCAGCTGCTCGCGAACGGCAACACCCCCTTCCCCCGTGCCTTCACGGGTCTCCATCCAGGCCCCGACGGCATGACCTACGACGGCCTGGCCTCGTGCGCCGTCTCCGAGGCCGAGACCTCTGCCCCCCAGTCCGCCATTGATTCATCAACCGATGCCTTGCCCTCGCTCGACGAGACCCATGTCACCCCTAAGAAGGAACCAAGGAGGAGCTCGTCCATCGCGAACAAGACCAGGGAGCGCTCAGGCACAAAGTCCAGCGACCACGGCGGTATCAGGCGTCTGTCCGCTTCCAAGATCCAGGAGCTGGCCGCCTCCCCAGAGTCCCTACCCATCGCCACCATTCCTGATCAGCCCCTGTCCGCCGGCATTGTCGACTCCCACCGTCCACCCATGTCCGCCCAGCTCTCCGCCAGCCCCCAGGAGGTCTTTGACAAGGTCGAGACCCATAGATCGCAGGCCTTTGGGGACACCCCATCGAGCAGGGCACTGCACTCGGTCCGCCCGAGCCTCTCCACGAGGACCGTCTCGACCCCTCCTATCAACCGCGCCAAGTCCGTGAGCCAGCCTCCCGCACCTCCTTCTGCTGCCTCCCGACGCAACTCCTTCCAGCCCTCGCCCCGGCCGGCGCCCCTGAGTCTGGAGACAGGTTTTGGTCCGGCCATCGCACGGAACTCCTATCCCGAGACCCAGGGCAGACCTGATCATCGGGATCACCGCGACCACAGAGAGCCGCGGCCTCCCTCCCCTATACCGCCTTCGATACCCCTGCCGCCACTGTCTGCGCCCACTCTTCTCCAGCTGGAACTTGCAGCCCAACGACCCAGCCCGCTCTACATACACCAGTCCTATGCCAGCGACCTGCCCTACGAGTCCAGCGCCGTCAAGTTTGAGCGACTGAAAAACTTCCTGTTTCTGCCTTTGTTTCTTGAGAAGACCCTGATGTTTGGTGCTCTTGCGTGTCTGGACGCGTGGCTGTGGACATTCACAATCCTGCCCATGCGCTTCTGCATTGCCTTTGGCGTCTTGTTCAGATGGTGGGCCTACATTGCAGGAAAGGAGGCGCGGTGGCTCATCGGTTTCGTCTGGGAAGGAATGGGTCGCCTATGGGAGCGAGGGCGCCGGGGACGTGGCTTGACGCGCAGACAAAGCTTTGATGGCTCACGAAGCACAGATGGAGAATCTCGAAGCCGAAGTAGGGCCAGGGACTCTCTGCATGAAACCAACGCGAACGGCGTGTCGACCGCCCATGACAGGCCTCAAGGAGATCTGCCTCAGCGGGGACCGTCTACACGGACGAGGAAAGGCACAAATGGAACATCCCGCGTGCCTTCTGTACGAATGCACTCCCGCTCACACAACGGGCCGTTCCGCCATAGGCGGACAAAATCCACGCCGTCTAACCTGACCTCCTTCCACAAGGCCGACCTCCTCCAGGGGCTGGTCATAATCTGTAGCTCTGTCGCCCTCATGAACCTGGATGCAAGCCGCATGTACCATTTCATCCGGGCACAATCTGCCGTGAAGCTGTATGTCATCTACAACCTTGTTGAGGTGAGTCACTACCTTCCCCCGGCTGCAGTCCCCAATAAAGGGGTCGGTTATGCTGAAGTAGTCCCAGGTCGGTGACCGCTTGCTGTCTGCCCTCGGCCAGGACATATTCGAATGCCTGTTCAGCTCGGAGACGCTGTCGCGAAACAGCTCTGGCCGTTCAAAGGTCATGCTTCCCTTTGGCATGTTCCTGCTTTCCCTCGTCTACAACTGTGCCCACGCCATCACCCTCTTCTACCAAGTTATCGCCCTGAATGTGGCCGTCAACTCATACTCCAACGCTCTCCTAACCCTGTTAATGTCCAACCAATTCGTCGAGATTAAAGGCAGCGTCTTCAAGCGCTTCGAGAAGGAGAACACATTCCAGCTCACCTGCGCAGATGTCGTGGAACGGTTCCAGCTGTGGCTCGTGCTGCTCATCATCGGGATGCGCAATGTGGTCGAGGTTGGCGGGCTAAGTGTGCCCGGCGCCGGCATTGAGCTCGGAGACGAGGGCATGACCGCGGCCAAGGGGCCGCTGCACAACCCGTCCATCCTCCCGATGAGCTTCACCATCCTGCCGTCGTGGCTCTGGTCGGGCGAGGTGCTGTCGCCCTTCCTGATAGTCATTGGCAGCGAGATGTTTGTCGACTGGATCAAGCACGCGTACATCAACAAGTTCAACAACATCAAGCCCAACTTCTACAGCAGAATCCTTGACATTCTCTGCAAGGACTACTATACAAACGTCAGTGCCACGGCGTCCTTCCCAGTCCCCCCGTCTAATGAATCGCAGGCCTTTGTCGCCCCTTCCCTTACCCGCCGTCTCGGTCTTCCCCTGCTCCCCCTCTCGACGCTCTTCATCCGCGCGTCCTTCCAGACCTACCACATGTTCCTCGCTACACACCTCCCTGCCCCGATACCGCCGTCAACGCAGACCTCGCTTTCGGTAGACTCCTCCACGCCTTCCTCGCCCGCAGTGACGGCAGCCCTCGACAGGCTCGAGCACTTTATCCGCAACGCCCTCGGCCGATCTGTGTACGGGCTTGACGGCGAATTCCTCGCCAACGGCACTGCGGTGAACAGCACCTCCATGTTCTCTTGGCTGTCGTGGTCGACGGATGATGCCATCGCATTGGTGACCAAGGTACTAGTATTCTTCATTGCATTCCTGTTTCTCCTCATCCTCAAGCTCCTCCTTGGCATGTTACTTCTCAGGTACAGCCGTGACAGATACGCCAGGATGAAACTCAGAGAGCACGCGGTGGCCACTGGGAAAATAGAGAAGGAGACGTTCGACACCAAGGGCACAAAGAGGTTTGGCGGGTTTGGTGCTGTCGAGATCGGGGATGACAGGAGGAGGTGGATCTACGCTGATGACCCGGACGGCATGAAGCGGGCCAGGGACAGGGAGAGAAAGACGGAGCAGAGCATAGGGAAGGAGGAGAAAGATCTGAGTGGTGTGATGAGGTACGAGATGGTTGCTAAAAGGATATGGTAGCCAACACTTGATTGCTAGCATCCAAATCAATCCTGCGGATAAAGGCCAGGCTTCCCCTGAGGACTCTCTGCCGCCCACTTTTCGAGTTGCCGTTGCCAGGATGGGCGCCTCAACTCGACCCTCGCTCACTAGACTCTTTTTCCTTTTCCCCCCTCCTTTTTGAAGGCGCCCGTGTCAGCCTAGAGTTCCCACCGGACTTTCTGCATGAATGCATCTTGCCTGCTGGAAGATTCCGGGCGATTCTAAATCGATGGACAACGGCATTCTTGGGACGCGCCGGCTACTCCTTCCTACGCGGGCCACTACTGTATGTGGCGGCTCAAACTTAGCAGCAGGCCCAATGCCGTGCTCAACCTTATGAAGGCATAAAGGGAACAGAACAAGACGAAACGTCGGCTTAAAATGCCATAATTCTGCGTGCAGCATGACCCAAGGGACCCAAGGGGTGCTCTCACAATCTGAAAGGAAGGGGCTACTTACCTAGGTACCTACCTACATGGGTAGGTATGACGCTGTGTGGTGGTGACTGGTGTGGCTTATGTAAGCGACGCAAGCTGCCGAGGCGACAGGGCAGGGGTCCAAATGGTTCCCAAGAATTTCCACCGGCTCCCCAGATCAACAAGCATCGCATCGACGCACACAAACACGAAGGCGGCCGTCCCAAGGCTTGGTCGACAGGTTGCCACGATGCTCAAGTCAACCTACAAACCCTCGGCCACCTCGCCCCCACCGTTGCTTCCAGGATGGACCGAACACAAGGCCCCTACCGGCCATACTTACTACTACAATGCAGCCACCAAGACATCCACCTACACCCGGCCGAGCGCCGCGCCTGTGCCTGCGCCCGCACCCATGGACGCCTCGACGAGCTTCATGCAGCATAGTGCTGTCCCGAACGTGAACCTGTCCGACCCACGCGTCGCCAACGCTTTCATGTCACAGTACAACCAGCCGCCACCCGGACAGAACCACCGCGGCGGTCAGGGAGGCCACGGGGGACGAGGCGGGAGGGGAGGCGCCCACGGGGACAGACCGCGACCCCAGCCGACCGACAAGCCAAGGTCCAAGGTCGCGATTCCGGGCTGTGAGCCATGGGTCCTGGTCTACACAAAGTGCCAACGACGCTTTGCCTATAATCCGACCAAGAACGCGAGCTACTGGCGCATCCCGGAGAAGCTGATGCCGGCAATACTTGAACTGGACAGGGCGAGGATACGAGACAAGGCAGGCGTTGGGGAAAAGAAGGATCAGGAAGACGGCGGCACGGACAAGTCACCACAGAACGCAGTGCCGAATGGCCACGGTGCCGAGGACACCCAGGCCGCTGTGGAAGAAACCGCCGAGGAAGGCCAGCACGATTATGACAGCTCCGAGTACGAAGAGGTCGAGGTCACAGACGACGAGGCAGAGGATGCCGAGGAAGGTGATGAGCATGCCACAAAACGACAGAGGATCCGAGAGTCGTCAGAAGACGACGACCGACCAGTCGAGTTCAGCGAGGCAGACATTGCATTCCAGCTACAGGCCATGGGTCAGGAGTACGGATTGGACCCGGGCGAATACGACGACGGCCACATGGAAGAGTGGCCCGAAGGTGCAGCCGGTATGGAGTTGTCCGAGGAGGACGCCAAGGGTTTATTCAAAGACCTCCTCAATGACTACGGCATCAACCCTTACAGCCCTTGGGAGAAACTCATCGAGGAGGGCAAGGTCTTTGATGACAGCCGGTACACGGTCCTCAGCACCACCAAGGCGAGGAGGGAAGTGTGGGAGGAATGGTCACGCGACAAGATACAGGAGCTCAAAGAGCAGAGGGCAAAACAGGAGAAGAAGGACCCGCGGATACCGTACCTGGCGCTGCTGCACGACAAGGCAACACCGAAGCTGTACTGGCCCGAATTCAAGAGGAAATATAAAAAGGAGCCATCAATGAAGGACTCGTCCCTGCCGGACAAGGACAGGGAGAAGCTCTACAGGGAGCACATCAATCGGCTCAAGCTCCCACAGGCCACCCTGAAGACCGACCTGGCTAACTTGCTCAAATCCACGCCTATATCGCAACTCAACAACAAGACTCTGCTCACCCACCTGCCTTCCCAAGTCATTACCGACATCCGCTACATCTCGCTGGATGCCAAGACTCGCGACACCCTAATTGAAGCCTTCATCCAGACCTTACCCCCGCCCCCTGAGAACGGGCCAGCAGAAGGTGATCTTGAAGCGATGCAGAAGGTGTCTGACATGCGCAAAAAGCGGGAGAAAGCGCTGCGCGACCGGGAAAAGGCTGTCGAGGAGGAGAAGCGGAGGCAGGAGAAGAACCTGAGACACAGCAAGGCCCTGCTCAGGGATGGGGAGCGAGAACTGCAGGCGGCAATGGACGTTGGGAATAGGGGGCTGCACAGCCAGCTGGACAGAGATTAAGCCCAGAAATGGAGCGACAAAATCAAATCGAATGCCTCTGCTCTTTCCGTGCGATCTATGCGTGATCAGCAGCTTGTGGACTCGAATCCTAGTCAACTCGCCCGCTTTTTACGCAAGGCCCTGCATCGCGCGAAGTAAATTATGTTCTCGATATGGGATTCTCAGGAAAAGACATGGGGCATTCTCTCTTCTGCATTTTATACCTAGGAAGTCTGCCAGTAATGCCTCCCGTCTAACCGCTCAAGTGTTCGCAATCTTTGCTGCAAACTCAGTCCAGTCTGGTACCTTCTTGAAACAATATTCAAACTGGCAGTTTCGTACTAATGGACTGCATTTATACAATGAAGCGAGGTGGCGTTCTTCGAGTGAAGCATGAAACCTTCAGTCGAAAATCACCCACCAAAAGCCTAAATATCTACCATGGTGTGAGTTTCTTCCAATCTCGAACTACACTCATCACTGTGTGGTTAATCTTTAAACACAAGTACTGGGTAGAGATGTCAGTCCAAACAATGTATACAATCAAGCTGACGTATTGGCCATCTACGCATCCAGAATTATATTAGACGTCTCGTTGGACATGGCTTCTCGGCTCTCGAGGCCGGGCATGCGCCCGACCGAGGGCTGAATGCGGCGCCAATGCTAAAGGTCTCGATTATACATACATGGGCATCGAATGCCACACTTCACTTCCTTGTTGCGATCACAAACAGCCTTGGGTATCTAAGTAGGACTTTGCCATCAGCCAGCTTGGGATGCAGCTCTGCGATTCTCCTCTCGTAAGCCTTCAGGTATTCATCCCGCACCTCCTGGTCCGGCAGAGCGTTGAGGAAGGGCTGGAGCCCGCTCCCTTTGACCCACTCGACGATTGAGGCGGGAGAATCCAGGGGGTGCTGGTACAGCGTATGCCATATGTCCACTGTATCACAGAACGGTATCAGGGCGTTGTAGTAGTCAGCAGGCGTCTCGATGGGGTCGAAGTCGGGCCGCTGGTCGGCTGGCAGCGCCTGGAAGTGCTTGAACCACGGCCCGTCCAGTAGCGCCGTCTCCCTCATCGCCCTGTGCGTGGGCTCCTCGTAGTTGTCGGGCACCTGGAAGGCCAGCACGCCGCCGGGCTTCTGGCTCCTGAGCAGGCGCAGGATGGTCGGGATGCGGTCCTCGAGCCGCAGCCAGTGGAAGACGGCGTTCCCAAAGACCACGTCGGCGCCGGGCTCTGGCTCGTATGTCTTGAGGTCGCTCTGGACGAACTCAACACCGGGCATGGCCTTCCGCGCCTTGTCCAGCATGTCTGGCGAAGAGTCCATGCCCGAGATCTTCGCGTCTGGGAAGCGGGCTGCCAGCACCGCCGTCGAGTTGCCGGGTCCGCATCCCACGTCGACTATGCGCGCGGGCTTGGAAAGTGGGATCTGCGCAACGAGCTCTCGTACGGCCCGAGTGCGCTCGTTGCCGAACTTGAGATACTGGTTCGCCGACCAGTCGGATGGTTGGGACGTTTGGCTGCTGGCCATTCTGTGCTCTTGAGTCATCCTGAAAGATGTCCTGGCCGAGTTGGAGAAGCTGGAGGCTATTATCTTCGAGCTTGTGGGCAGGCATGCATTCCTGGCAGGCCTGAACAATAACATGCTGAATATGCGCCTACACGCGGGCCGTGTGGTCAGGTCGCACGTGGATATATATATGTACGCCACAGCCACGCGCCTCGCCAGCTCATGAAATCCCGAGGTCGGCTGACCATGATCAACTTGGAAGTGGCAAAGACGTACCCTAACCCTTCTGCAAACCGAGTGGCCGTAACAGGGTCGCAGGAAAGACAATGACGCCCGAGGACAGAGCATTCAGCAGGGGCCTGGGATCAGAACATGGAAGATCATCGAGTAGTCCGGTCTGAATAAGGGACCAAGGGGTATTGAATCTTTCTAGGCTTTCCCAGCATGGAGTGCAGGGGTGTACTGACTGGCTTCGTCCGTTTCTCACGTAAAGCCTGTTTCCACATGCTTCGGCTCAGTATTCTGGCACAATGGTGGAAAATTGTCACTTGGTCTTTGCTGTAAAGACTTGTCGAACCATTTTCCCCAGTAAGGTGGTCTCAATTTCAAAGCCGCAAACAACTGCCCCGTCTTACGATGCGGCCGGGCTCTCTTCAGTGGGGAAGATAAACTTGTGGTAGTGGACCCCGGACGTTTTGTGTCCTGGATGGAGGGGGAAATGAAAGAAATACAAAATACAAAACAAAACAAAAACTCAATTTGGGAGGGAAACTTAAGGTAGTACAATCATACACCAGGCAAATATACATGGGGATTGCGTTCGCCACGATTTTGCCTGATGAGTTTCGCGCTGATATATCGAAGAACAGAAGTGGCCGTCAAAAGCACTGCCAAGGTCAGATAGGGTCCACTTCACCAAGAACTGGCTCAACCAGAATATTCTAGCATTTCTCAGCATAGCAGTCCCATCACTCATAGTGCAACCTGAAACAACTCTTGATGGTCTTGGCTGTCGGACCAGGTCTATGGGATGAGCTCCGGGTTAGCAGTCAACCCGCAAATATAGTATGATTGAGGAGGTTCAATCGAATGGTTACCAATTATTAAGTCAGGAGAACAGGCTTGAATCGTGTCTCTAGTGTGATGGGCAAGGCACCGTTTCTTGGCTGAAGGTTATGTCTCAATTAAAGCCCGCTAGCTGAGTCGCTCGAAATTACAACAATTAATCAAAAGGCCCCGTTTCGTTGACTCGTGCGTCGATATTGTTGCAGCTTCGGTCTCATTAAGGGTTTCTTAAGAGCGTACAACTATCTTGTCATACGGCTTGTATATAAGAACGTTTCCCGCTTGGCTATTGATTCAACAATTGACCACTACTCCTCGGCCTCCGTCTGTCAACTTCCTTCTCTATAATTCAAGACAAATTCTTCGGACGAAAATGCAGTTCAACATCGCCGCTATTGCTACAGCTGCTATGGCTTTGCTCATTGCCCAGGCAGCTGCACAGAGCAACGACCAAGAATGCTGTGCTAGTATGTATTATACCCATCAAGGGTCCCTCGGACGTACCTTTTTCTGCTCCCGAAAGAAACGCCCGCATCGATTTACTATAAGAATACAGACGCTAACAAAATGGTATAGCCTGCGTTGGCACATGCGAATCTAGAGGAAACTGTGGCGATATCAAGGGCTACTGCTCCAATCTGTGTGGACCTTCAGTGCAGTGTTAATAGCACTACAATCCGAAAAACGACGAGTTAGAGGGTATACACAAAGACCCGATTGAGACTACTGCGATACTTTAGAATAAATGGAACAGGCTTGGCTTGGCAGCTAGCATCCATCAGTCTAACAGAGCCGTGGCTATGAAGGCAATTGTACTGCAATACATTCACAGCCGTATATATGTATTCTCTTGATCATCCCTTGTGACGGAGGATTTTCTGTCCCATTTGATCCCACAAGCTCAGCGCGGCTGTTCTCTTGTCTATGTGATATATTATTCCCTGTCTTATATATATATATATATATCAACTGGAACCTTTTCAGACTTGTCATCTCAGACCTTTGGCCGTGCATAATTTCTCCAACTTCTTGACCAAGAATGATAAGTTTTGACCATCGCGTATTACCCTATTGGAATAACGTGAAGATAAATTGTACACAACGATGCAAATCCATAGTTTGGTGTGGAATGAGTTGTCCCACATTCAATGTGCGATCTCAATCTTGTCCATAAAAGCCAACTCGTCCACTGGTATAAACCACTCAGCCAGGTATGATTCAAGCAAACTTTCCAGTGTGCTCACGATGACTTCCCTGACTTAAGTCCAATTCATGCTGAAGATATCAGTCAGACTACCTGATGGTAGGGTACTATCATCGCCGCACCGATAATTGTGCACTAGGGCCTGGAAGTACCTCTGTGCCCTCCATTGTTTGGTCTGCTAATCTGCGCATTCTTTAACCTTTATAGGTGTCACAAACTTGCGTTCTTTTCTTCATGAAGTGGTGGTTGTTGTAGTGGTTGTTGTAAGGAAGGGCAGGGCCAGATATATGCCCAACACAGGATGTCCGATAGCAGGAAATGCTAAATCTGCGGTCAGTCTCCGTGCAGAGAGTTCGTTCAAATTCAGTCGTTGTGTTCCCGCGCACACAGCCAAACTGTTGGCCAGTACTCTATGTTGATGATATCTGCGAAGTGCGGTGTTGATGGAACTACGCGGTGATGGACACGCTGCACAATCCAGCATGCAAAATTCACGGTGTGTCCGAAAGAGAAGGTAGCAGGGAGGGGGGTTTGATGTTGATATGACGGGAGTGGGATTCAGGGGGCTACAAATCGGGATATGCCCTGTTTGTTTCACTGTGACCCGCCACGAGGGATGAGAAAGTTCTTCAAGAGGCCGGGCGGACCGAGCCATGCTGGAAAAGCTTGTCTGGGTGTGGCTTTTGGGGGTATTCTCGGTCACCAAGCCATGGCGGGGGGTATGGTGAGCTGACCACGACCGAACAAGATGATTCGCCGTATGACTGGGATGAGGGTGGGTGAAAAACAATCTGCGGTGACATCAAATGGATGTCCTCTGAGATGGCAGGGAGCATGAAGGGGCCATGAACCTTGCTTTCCACATGGTGACGAGTCCTGGCCCGCTGCGGCACCTTCTCTCGAGCTTAAGCCCCAAGCTCAAAATACATGCATGTGGATCTCTGTCGGCAGATAAGTCCGAATTACTCGAGCGCCTCAGTGAGGCAGTAAAGCAGACAAGGGCGCTATCAGACCACTACTAATTCTGGCCACGGGTCGGTGGGGGCGCCTAGGGCCGGGAGGCGCATGTCTGCGTCGTCAGCTAGCTGACTCGGCTGAGGACGCGGCTGTTTCGGCGCTCTTTTACACTTCTACTTCGTCTTTCCTCGAGCGAGAAATCTTAGGCACGAAAAAAAAAAAAAAAAAGAGCACATGCCCAATCTCTCTGATATCTTCTTTTCCCGCTGTTGCTGATGTATCACGAGGCCGAGCCATGTTGTTCAAGGCTGTTCGTTTCTCAAAGACAGCATTGGTAGCACAGTACCTGGTGACAATTATAGTGCTCTCGGTCTTCTGGAGGTCTTTTGGCTCGATCCACGGCCTTGGCGTCTCCACCAGCCGACCATTGCTCACCAATGGGCCGGATACCGAACGCCGCCCACCTCCGTCCGCTCCGGCAACAAGCCCATCACCCATCATCTCTGACGCCGAAGCCGACCTCATCGAACTCACATCTCAATTCTTTATCGACTACCCGCTGCAGAAGCCCTATACAAAACGATTCGGAGAGCTCGGCGGCAGACTACAGGTCTTGCGGAAATGGATAGAGCTGAGCGAGGAAGCCGGCCCAGGGCCGCAGACGGATCGGGTGGTGGGTGCGACTGAAGCCGTCACCGCGTCCGCGTTTCCCTTCCTCGTGAAGAATTCAACTTCGACTACACCATTGGCCGACCTGAGGCAGAAGTTCACAGAACAACGGGGAATCGTCATTCCAACGGGGAACAAGACATTTCGATTCGCCTGCCACCTAATAGTCAGCCTTCGACGCGTCTTCAAGACAACCCTTCCGATCCAGGTTGTCTATGCTGGGGAGACTGACCTCCCCAAGGCAAAGCGGGAAGCGTTGGAAACGCTGGCCAGCTCTCGCACCGAAACGGGCGAGCTCGAGCACGGCGATATCAGCTTTCTCGACGTTACAGAGGTTTTCGACGATACCACTCTGAAGTTGACGTACGGCGGATGGGCCATCAAAATCTTTGCCGCATTGGCAAGCAAGTTCACCGAGGTCATCCTGTTGGACGCCGATGCGGTCTTCTTCCAGGACCCGATCTCGCTCCTGAGGCAAAAGGCCTACCAAGAGAACGGCGCGCTGTTCTTCCACGACAGACTGCTCTGGCAGTACGACTTCAAAGAGAGGCACCAGTGGTGGCACTCTCAGGTCGTCCACGAGGGCCCCAATCTCAACAAGAGCCTTGTTTGGACCGAGACCTATGCCGAAGAACAGGACTCGGGAGTGGTGGTCGTGGACAAGTCTCGCCTGGATGTGGTGCTCGGCCTTCTTCACGTGGCCTGGCAGAATACAAGAGATGTGCGGGAGGAGACGACATACAAGATGACCTACGGCGACAAGGAGGCGTGGTGGTTTGGGTTCGAACTAGCCAACGCGACTTACGCGTTCGAGAAGCATTACGGCGGTATCGTGGGATGGGGAAGAAACAATGCGCAGCTCACCACGACTGCGAATACTACGATACCTGCCCCACAGCCGGACAAAGTCTGCAGTTTCGTCATTTCCCACGTCGACGAGTCTGACAGACTCTTATGGTACAACGGGGGGCTCCTTAAGAACAAGATCACCAACAAACGGGAGTTCGAGGTGCCAACACACTGGATGATGGACGCCGAATGGGAGAAAGGCGCGAACAAGCCCGACATGTCTTGCATGAAACACGGGACAGCGATGGAGCTTACGGACACAGAGAAGGGGATCATCAGGCGGTCGATAGAAGAAGCTCAAAGCGTAGACATCGAATTGAAGTTGGTTTAGATCTTCCAGGTGCCTTTGTCTGGTTCTGACCTGCGAGTGGACGCCAACGTGCACGTCACCCTTGGCTCGATTTCACGATGCTTGCTCTATTTCCGTCTTCATAGGAGCAACGAGACTGACGAAGTCGCCATACCTGAGAATGCTTCGCAAACATCAGCAACAAGCCCACCGGGTTGGGTCGCATTTCCCTGCAAATGACATTGAAGTTTTGGAAGGGCAGATCTCATTCACGGTCCCAGTGCTCCAAAAAGCCCAGGTAAGATTCGACAATGACGAAGCGTGTGGACTTTGGCTTTGGCAGGCTGTTGAATATAATTAGTTGCGTTTCCACAATTTTTCCGTCTGAGGAACAGTAGGGACAGGGATCAAAACTTTTGACGACTGCCAAAAGATCAGACAAAAGGCTATCTCTGTATCATATCAGATTAGCTCTGCACAAAACACCTCCAATTGTACTGTTGATATCTCGTAAACCTAATCATCAGGAAAGCAAGGATGAATGAACGACAACGTCAGCCAAGCCAGGGGCACTGCCATGCGCGGCCTTCAAGTTGCTATCACATTGCTGCACAAGCTATAGTAGCTGATTGCCAAGATTAGCGCGATAGATACTGTAATTAAAGACACCAAAGGCCGTCCGAGCCGAGCAATCTGGCGCGTTGAGGGTTGATGGCCTTGAATTTCCAAGCCCCAGGCACGAAGCGCGGTGCGAAATCATACAGAGTCACATACTGTTGCCGGTAGTTCTCCTCGGAACTGTTGCCCTTTGTGTCGTGGTAGATCTGTCCCGCATCCAGCCCTCAATACCACAGTTGCCAGCTGCCTAATGGGGAATGGTGGGCTCCAAGGTGCCTGGATATTCCCCTCATCTTTTCCATGTCTATGATCCCATTACAAGACCGGCACTAGGAGATGAGGAACCTAAAAATCGTCGATCCTGCCGGCTGGACCCATCCAGCCGGGCTGCCGGGATAGAATACACCACCTTGTGCCGCTTAACCAGGTGTTTATAGCACTAAGGTAGCGTTATCTGTATGCCCCTGACAGACTGTCGGCCGACATCCCTGCTGCTTGTTCTGCACGCCGTTGTGAGATTGGGATAAGCATGTAGCATGTATAAGACGCTGCCATTTCCACACCACGAGAGTCTTCACGGTCGCGGTGGCATCCAGCTTCGCGAAGACAAGCCCCGTACCTCCGGTTGGTCTCTGGACGTCGGTAACACTCTTGAGAACGAACTCAAGAGTTTCAGTCGACAATCAGTTATTCCTGCGGTCGATCACAATGGCGTCCTTTTATATCTTGGGTCTCTATGTCATCCAATGGCTGCTTCTTGTTCCTTTGACGGAATGCCGCAACGTGGTTGTGCGCAAAGAAGGTGATGCATACCAAACACCAAGACGTGTCAAAGCCCAGGGCTGATAAAACTCGTAGCCTTCACACGCAAGTCACAGTCATACACGATCCCTTCTCTCATCGACGCCACCGTCGATGAGCTTGCAGAAGGTCTTGACAGTGGTGCTTTCACCAGTGTCGACTTGGTTAAGGCCTATATCGCCAGGATTCTGGAGGTGAACAGCACTCTTCACATGGTCACTGAAATCAATCCAGATGCCGTCGCCATCGCGGAACAGCTCGACAATGAGCGGATGAACGGCACGTCCAGAGGCCCGCTGCACGGTATTCCCATCCTGATCAAGAACAACATCGCCACGGCCGACCAGATGAACAACACCGCGGGTTCGTGGTCGCTCGTCGGTGCAAAAGTCCCCCGCGATGCCCAGGTCGCTCGGAAGCTGCGCGAGGCCGGCGTGGTCATTCTCGGCAAGACCAACCTGAGCCAGTGGGCAAATTACCGCTCCAACAACTCAACCAACGGCTGGAGCGCCTACGGCGGGCAGGTCTATGGCGCATTCTACCCCAATCAGGATCCGAGTGGGAGCTCCAGTGGAAGCGGTGTGGCCTCTTCTATCGGTCTTGCGCTCGCATGTCTCGGAACCGAGACAGACGGATCAATTGTGTCGCCCTCGGATGCCAACAACCTCGTCGGAATCAAGCCATCGGTAGGACTGACCTCGCGCAATTTGGTCATCCCCATCTCAGAGCATCAAGACACAGTTGGGCCCATGGCGCGAACCGTCAAGGACGCGGCGTACATCCTCTCCGCCATTGCAGGCGAAGACCCCTACGACAATTACACGTCCGCCATCCCTTTCAAGAACGGGACCCTCCCCGACTATGTCAAGGCCTGCAAGACAGGTTCCCTCAGCGGTGCACGCATCGGCGTTGCCCGGAACCTGATGGACGCCTCCTTCGGCGTCGACACGATCGCCAACGCCAGCTCCCGCGCCGACCTCACTGCGTTCCAGGCCGCCCTGGACGTCCTCCGCGACGCGGGTGCCACCGTGGTCGAGGGCGCTAACTTCACGGCCGTGGAGCAGTGGTTCAACGACTCCAGCACCGAGACCATCGGGCTCGACGCCGACTTCATCGTCAACCTCGTTTCGTACCTGGACGAGCTGACGGAGAACCCCAACGACATCACCGACCTCGTGACCGAGACGGCCTTCACCCACGGCTTCCCGGCCGAGGACTGGCCGGACCGGGACACGGCGATCTGGGATGGCGCCCTCGCGCGTGGCTTCAACAACACCAGCCCTCAGTTCTGGGAGGCACACCTGAACAATCTCGCAGTAGGCGGCCCGGGTGGTATTCTCGGGGCTCTCGAGAGGGACGACCTCGATGCAGTGGTCTCACTGACGTCCGTCTCGTCATCGTTCCCGGCGCTAGTCGGCAGTCCTATCATCAGCGTGCCTCTTGGGTTCTTCCCGAATGGGACGACCGTGGTCCCTTCAAGTAGGGAGTTGATCGGCACCGCACCCGGAATTCCGTATGTAACCCCCTACTTTCTGTCTTGACTATGATGTCCAAGGCGCTGACAAAGGCCCTCAACAGCTTCGGAATTGCGTTCATGGGCGCAAGGTTCAGCGAGGAGACGCTTGTCGGGCTCGCGTATGATTTTGAGCAAAAGACCCTTGCGCAGCAAAAGGGAGCGCCTTATATTGTTCCTACCACCGAGCTTGCTGATGTTATTTCTACCTGAGTCATTGTTAGCGTCGACTCGTCGGCAGCCGGCACAGGCGAGTATAGCTATAATGTACATGATATGATAGAAGCAACAAATCAATGCCATTACCCGTGGACACTGAGAAGGAGGCCAGATCGACGTTGAGCTCTTCCACAGTACTCCTCTTGCACTGCAGCCTCCCTCAGTCATGGCCCAGACATACTGTACATTCCATACTAGGTACCTAGGTAGGAAGTAGGACCACGGAGACCACGTGCATGTACTTGATACCGGAATATCCAACCAGGTGGAGGGCAGGCAAAAAGGAATAATAAGGAAAAATAATTCGTCAAAAAGTTTCAACGAGCCAAAAGACTGTCTGCCCCATGAATCGAACATGGGTTTCTTCGGACCGTATGAGTTCTTCTGGAGAAGACCACAACGAAGTGTACTAACCACTATACTAGGCAGACATTTCTTGATGTCAGCCGGGCCGAGCGGGGCTCTATATTGTACACCCGCCCGAGTCAGGAAGCGGGGTCTCGCCGCCCTGTCTTGGCATCCACCTGGCGGCTGTACGAGATCCACTACCAGCGGTTCAGACTGTGAATTAGCTGAACACCCATATTGTTTTCACGATCTCTTGCTGGAGTATCCTCCACGCCTCTTGATAGATCTTTTCTCAAATCAGTTAGTGGACTGGGGGGAGGGCACACACCTGAAACAAATTCAAATGGGACAAATCACTTGTTCGCATGTTTGTACACGCCAATGTTGGCAAACTTGCAGTAATGGGGTGCTTCGCCTCAAGACTAGAAGCATGCGACTTGAATTCTTCATGTATTTATGCAATTGTCTGTTTCACCTTGGTCTTTCTTCGCAGCCAGTCAGACGGGCATCGAACTGAGGATGTCCGTTGGACGACAGCAGCGGTAGACGCAGAAACAAACAACAAAGATGGTATCATTAGCATCGCTTTTCGGTTCCCTTCCCCGTTTTAAAGGCCGCCTCTACATGATGACCTCGCTCGAAACGTCCTGTACCTGGGTTAGCATGACTGTCGATTATTCATGGGACAGCCCGCAGCCTGGGGGATACTCACTCGCTTCAGCTCCTTGTAAGGCAAGCACACACAGTTCTGCACGCGAATCTCGTCGCGGACGCCGCACTCCTTGCCCAGGATGGTCACAGACTGGACCTTGACGCCGTTCTTGACGATGCTGGTGGTGTGGCTGGTCAGGGGCAGAGGAGTGCCCTCAACACGGGCCCATGCGCCGACCTTGCAGCCCCAGCCGACAATCGAGTACATGACGCAGGCGTCGTGCTTGATCTCGGCGTCCTCGAGAACGATGGACTCCTTGACACGGGTGCCACGGCCGATGGTGGCGCGGGGCCCGACCGAGACGTTGGGGCCGAGCTTGGCGGTGGGGTCGACGTGGGCCGAGGGGTGGATGAAGACGGGAGGGATGATGTTGGCCGAGGGCTCTGCGAGCTCCTTGGAGCCGTTCTGGCGGGCCTGCTGCAGATAGAGGGCGTTGGCGGGCACAGCGGAGCCGGCTGTCTTGATCTGGCGCCAAAAGTCCTTTGTCTCGTAGACGAAGAACTGCTTGCTGTCCGCCATGTCGCTGAGGATGTCCTGCTCGAGGCGGATGATCTGGCTCTTGCTCTCGTCGTCGTCGTCATCGTCCTGGTCGAGGACGAAGGAGCTCTCGAGGTTCTCGTTGCTGGCGTAGCTGGCGAGGCGGGGGCGGTCTGCGCGGCGCTTGATGGCGCTCTTGATGGAGGGGAAGATGACGTCTGTGCTGAAGAGGTAGACGCCGCAGTTGATGAGGTTGGAGATGTGGCCCTCTGGCTTCTCGACGTAGTGCAGGACGCGCTTGGTGTGGTTGTCGCTAACAATGCAGCCAAAGTTTGTGGCGGCCTCTGTGCTGACGCGGGTGCCGAGGATGACGGCCTCTGCGTACTTCTCGGTGAAGAGCTTGAGCATCTCGTTGAGGGGGAAGGAGCAGCAGACGTCCGAGTTCAGGACGAAGAGGCGCTCTGGCTTGCCCTTGAGGATGGCGTCGCGGAAGTGGTATAGGCCGCCGGCGGTGCCCAGGGCCTGGTACTCGCGCAGGTACTTGACGGAGAGGTTGGGGAAGTCGGAGGCGGCATCCTTGATGAAGTCGCGGAAGACGGACTCGTCGTAGTAGCCGATGAGGTAGACCTCGTGTATGGAGGGGACTTTGGAGATGGCGGTCAGGCAGTGGTGGATGATGGGGTGGCCGGCGACGTCGAAGAGGGGCTACGATGGGTGGTATTGTCAGCCTTTTGTCGTCGGTGGTGGTGGTGGTGGTGCGTGCTGGGCAAGCAGGTGGGCCAGCCAGACAGCAATTAAGTAGACGAACGAACCTTTGGGACATCGAGGGAGAGAGGTCGGAAGCGAGTGCCTCGAGATGCGCCGCCAACCTGCAGACGGAGACATTGTCAGTGATCCAATTGTGGCATTTGTATTTTTGTAAATCAAAGATGTAGGACCGGGACTGACCAGAATCACAGCTTTGGTAGCCCCATGGTGGTCGCTGTTGGGCCGTGGCCGGTGGGGGATCTGGAGGGAGGACATGATGCGAGACGGTCGTTCGTGGGGATGGCTGTATCAGATCCAAGGAGGGGGGAGGGATCTGAACAGAGGAGGAGATGGTCAATAATTTAACAGAGAGAGGAAAAGAGGCTGGTGGTTGGCGGTGGACGGTGGTGAGGTGTTGTGTGTGTCTTGGGTGGGAGGATGATGTTGTCCTGATCTGGAATCCTGCCTTGGCCTGGGTTGGTGTTGTGTCACCGAAATGTTGCACCCCTTCCTTCCACCTCCCACCTCTCCCACCTTCCCGCCTGCTGGCCACAGCTCAGCTGCCAATCCCCACCTTGGTCTGGTACCTTGGTGGCGGTGGGTCCCCTGCAAGTGACGTCCAGGGCACTGGACCCTTCTGGGGATAGTGGATGTCCTGCACCTGCAGCTTCCCTACCCGTAGAAACATACACACCATCATGTAGACTACATGTCCGTTGTGGAACCCGCCCTCTCTTCGTTTGACCTCAAAATCGTATCTTTGCTTTTTTCCTGCAACGACTGTGGCCATGACTGTAGCCATGAGCTTTGGGACAAGATCCCCCTATCGCTTTGCAGTTCATGCACGCATGCCCCTCAAACTGTAAACCGTATTGGTGCAGGCCCCTCTCTCCGTATTGGGATGCAAGCCACCGCTTTCTCTTGTCCTCGTTCTCAGTTCCTATGCTCATGTGTTCGTTCTACTTGTCCCAGACGGCAGCCTTGCCTTTTCTCTGTTGACTTTTATTTGTGTTACCCTCCTCATTTCTCCAGGAGTCTGGATCTAAGGCACAGCATTCAATACCTACTAACCCCATTTCTCTTCCTCGTCTGATCTGGTCCGTTGCCTTTGGACGAGAAACGAGAACATGCTGTTCCCTGCCCTCTCTTCCGTCTCCTCCAGCCTGGAGTTGCCTCGCCTCCAGTTTTGATACTCATCAGTGCACGCTTGATGATGCAAGTACCCGCCCCGGGTTGACGTATGGGGGCGTGACTACATGTTGGTGTTGCTTGCTTGCTCGAGTCTGCTCGAGTTTTGTTTGCCCTTCAAGTCTACCCTGGCCCGTTTCCGTTCCATTTTACAGCTCTCCTTACCACACCCAGATCTTCACAATCTCCAGCACGATTTGTATGGGATGGGCGTGAATTCTACATCCCTAGTCTGGGGTACTTAAGTATCTAGGTCTGATAATTTAGGGTACTTGGCAGAGATCCAACCAAGAAGAAGCAAGATAGGGAAACAAGCACCCCCCTGCTAGAAATCTACAACGCCCCTATACCAACTCCACTACTGCTATACCTGATATAGTATAGTTATCCTACCTAGCTAGCTACTACTAAAGTAGCATAGAATCTTAGTATATAACTAGAACTTCTACTATATTTATATATACTTACTATATATAGCTTGCTTTTACTTATATTAGTTAACCTATTACTAATACTCTTAGCTCTTTAAATAATATATACCTTATAAGGTATACTAATAATTTAGCCTTATACCTTATAAGGTATATACTATTTTAAGAGCTAAAAGTACTAGCTTATATTTAATATATACTTAATACTCTACTTATTACCTAAATAGTTACTAATACTCTCTCCTTATTCTACTATATCCTTTTATTATAAGGTAATATAGTTATAGCATTTAGTATATCTTAATTAGCTTTTTTACTTTTTAATTTTCTTAATACTAAGTAATTTAATACTAGTAACTATATATTTCTTACTACTAAGAATAATATACCCCTTAATATACTCTTTAGTACTATAAATAATATATTCTATTTTTTAAATAATAGCAATAATAATTATAATAATAATAATTATAATAATAATAATAATAATAATAAAGATAATAAAACACCTAATATAGTTCCTACTTCTAAAAATAACCTTCTCCCTAATAATAATAAAGAAGATATACTTCTTAGTATACTTTTAGGTACTAATAATAATATATTACTTACCTTTAAAGATAATATTTTTCTTTTTCTTAATAATAATAATAAAGAAAGTATACCTTTTAACTTACTTTTAGGTCCTAAAAACAATATATTCCTTCCCCCTAATAATAATAATGTATTTTTCTTAAGAAGGTAATATAATATAAAGGTACTAAAGGTAGTACCTAACTTTATATCTTATACTATCTTTAATACCTTAAATAATCTCTATAATTTAGCTTTTTACTATACCTATAAAGTAGAGTTTAATCTTATAAGAAAAAGTAAAAAGAAGATTATTAATAATATAAAAAGATATTATTTATACTATATATTTAGGAACTTAAATAATATTTATATATACTATATAGTTACTTATAGGTATTTATAAACTATATTTATAACTAAGACTAGTAATTAAAAATAGTATTTCTAAGTTATAAATCTCTCTTATACTAAATATAAACTAAATAAAAATATAGCTATTTATTTTATATATAACTACTATTTTATATATATACTTAAAGTTATTAACCTTATACTCTCTTTATTAATAACTTATAAAATATTCTAAGCTAATATTACTTAAAGAGTTTATAGTATTATTAGTAGACTATATAAAAGAGATAATATAGCCTATATACTAAAAAAGGCTAAAAAGGAATACTATAATAGTATAAGTGTAATATAGGTGTTTATTACTAAACTAAAAGAGAAGAAAAAAAATAGGGAAGCTATTATTAAGGTTAACTATAAGATTCCTAAAGATAGAATATTATTACTAAAAAGACTCTTCTAAATATATATATAGTATCTTAAGTAGTAAAAGGCTAACTCTAAAATATAGTCTATTAATAATATATATAAGGTATATAGTAATAAAGTCCTTATAGGGCTATATTTAACCTATAGTAAAATAACTATATTTACTTATTACTAGTATTAAGTTAACTAGTTTAATATACCTTTATATTAAATTAAAGGCATTATATTTATTAATACTAACTTTAGTATAGCTTTTTATTTAGTTAGTAGTAAATATAAGGAAACATTTTAATAAGTATTTAAGTAATTATTTAACCTTGCCTTAAAGAAAGGTATTATATATCTATATATTATTATAACTAACTTTAATAAAGTATATAAGAATACTTTATTATTTTTATATAAGGAAAATAATTAAGTAATTGCTTAGTAAATCTACTACTAATATATTATAAAGAATATTGCTTATAATATAAAAAAGAAATATACTTACTCTCTTAAAAGCATAGTTTTTAGTAAAATAAATAATAGCTAAAGTAGCTAGCTATTAAATAATAACTTAAAACTCTCTTTTAAAGTAAAGACTATATTAAATAATAAGTATATTATCTTAAAAAAAATAAGTCTAGCTATTATAATAAAAGACTAAGCTATAGCCTACTTAGCTTCTTAGCTTCTTAATAAGAATAACTAAAAATAGTATTATAATAGAAAGCTAATAATTTAAGGGATCTTATAGTTAAAGCTACCTTTTAAGTAAATATAAATAAATAATACTAATAGTATTCTCTTTATATAGCAAAATGTTTATTATACTAAATCTAAAACTAAATCTAAATAACTATAGGAACTATTAAAGGTTAAATTTATAAATAAAGTAGCTATTATTAAGTATCTCTAAGATACTTATTTCTTATAAAAAATGTATTTTTATAAATAAGTAGTTAATAGCTACTATAATTATAGTATTTATATATCTTTTTATATTAAGAGTACTTATAAAGTACTTAAATTATATCTATATAACTACTAGGCTAATTTAATAGAACTTTATAATGCTATTACTTTAGTACTTAAGATATAAAGAAGCACCTTTAATAATAAAGTAGCTTATATAAAGATAATATTTATTATATAACTTTAAGGGATTTTATTCTTTAAGAATATTTATTATTTAGTTACTCCTTATATACTTAAGCTTATTAAAGTATAATATAATATAGTAATATAAATAAAGAGTAAAAAGATTTAATATATATAGTATATAAAAAAGTTCTTAAAGTAGTATAGCTTATCTTATTATTATAAAATATTTAATCTCTATAAGTAAGTATATATTTATTCTTATATACTATAAGATGTTATATACTTATAATTTTTAAATCTATACTCTTAAGCTTACTTATATTTATTACTATTAGTATATATATTTAGATAATCTATTATTAAAGTAAGAGATATAAAAATACTTTATACTTAATTTATATATTTTACTAAGTAAGAAGGCTATATAATATTATACTTAACTATTAGGCTTTTAGGGATAATTAAGTATAACTATACTTAATAAGTCTAATAGTATAAAATAAGATCTTTTTTATAATAAACTACTAAAGAAGAGATAAAAATATACCTAGGTATTATAACTAGTAGATATTATATAAATATTATAAAAGCAATAAAAATAGTAAGCTTATTTAATAAAGTAAGTTTTAGCTATTAGAAGTTAATAGTAACTATAAATATAGCTAACCTAGTTAATCTAGCTAGTAGTAACTAATATATATTAATATACTTAAGTTTATTAAATAAACTATTATATAGCCTTACTTATAGTATTACTATTACTCTTAAATTAGGCTATTTTATAGCATTAACTATAAATATAGCCTTTAAGCCTATAGTAGTAATTATAGATATTATACTAAGAAGACTTAATACTTATAAGCTAAGTAAGGAGAATAGTTAATAACCTTAAACCTCTTTAGTATAAAGAAAATCTAGTATAAAACCTATTTAGTAAGTAATAATTAATATATAAATATAGCTAGATTTAGTTATTTATTATAGGGTAAGAAGAAGGAGTTATATAGTTATATATATATTAACTAATACTACTATATAGGGTTATTATAACCTAGTTCTCTATACCTAGGAAAGTATATATCTTAATTAGCTATATATTTTAGTAGGTATAAAGAACTAAGTTATAATAACTCTATATAGCTTACTAAGTATTAGCTAGGTAATACCTTTATACTAAAGTATTTATATAATAACTACCTTCTTTATATTACTTTCTAACTCTATATAATTATATTCTTTATCTTATTATTATAAAATATCTATATTAATGCTAATAATAAGTATATAGGTCTTTAATGCCCTAGAGGTAAGAGGCTATTTTTTATATATTTACTATAAAGATAGTCTTTTTAGCCCTTTTACTACTAGAAGGGTATAAGGATTAATACTATTCTAGCTATAGAACTATCTTATTTAAGAATTTAACTTTTTTTATAATAGCTAGAGCTAAAGACTTATAATAGTACTTTATTTCCTTATAGCTACTACTAGAGGTAATTAACTTAATAATAAAAAATAATACTAATGCTATATAGTAGATTTAGCTATATTCTTTCTTTTTTATTATTCCTAATTGCTAACTTATAATTTTATTATAGCTTATAAGTACTACTTTTCTTTTAAGCTAAGTTTATTATAGGATTATTAAATAGGAATAAAAATACTCCTCTTAAGTTTTTATTTATATACTTTAGGTACTTACTAGCCTAACTTAAAGGACTTATTATAAGAAGACTTAGTAACTATCTTTTAATCTTACCTTTCTTTATACTTACTTAATTATAGTTTTAAGACTTACTAAGCTATATTTACTAAATTACTTTATTAAAAAGCTTAATCTTCTTAATAGTAGTATTATTAGTACTAAGGACTTATAATAGCATTATTTCTAGCTAGGCTTAAGCTCTATATTACTTATAAGCCCTATATAATGTACTTTATAGTAATTCTATACTTAAGATAGGAGGTAGGTGCTAATATTAGTATAGTAAGTGCTATATAAGGAAGGAGGAGGAAGGAAATAAGGAAAAAAGGGGTAAGGAAGATAATGCTTATAAATAGCAATAAATAGGCAGATTATAATAAAGATATCTCCTTATTATATCTTACTATTACTACTTACTACTAAATTATATTATTAAGAAACTTAGTTTCTTAAGTAATAGCTTACTAAAGCTAGAAACTTATAATAGTATAGTTTCTAAGTAAAGTAATTCTAAGCTCTATATTATTCTTTTAATATAGCTATATATTATAAAATAAAGGCTAGTTAGTTATATATTAAGGAAGTAGTTAGATACTATTAGGTATAATTTAAGAAACTATATAGGGTTAATTTATACTATTACCTAAAAGTAGAAATTAGTATAACTTAAATAGCTAAAGTTACTAATTATTAATTACTAATTACTAATTATAAATTATAAATTATAAGTTATATATTAATTTTACTTAGCTAAATACTTATTAAATCTAAATATAGAAAATTATTTAGGTTATTATTATAAAGTTAAAGGTTAATAATTATATAAAACTAAAGCTTTACTAGCTTAAAGCTACTTTAGTATATTTATATACTTAAAGTACCCTACTAATTAAGCATATAAAGTTTAAATAATTACTTTTACTATATAAATATTTTATTTATAATGTATTTATAGACTTATATTTTTACTACTTATAATAATAAGTTAAATAAGAACTAAACTAAACTTATTATTTCTACTAACTTATATTACTAAATTAGGAAATTTATTCTAACTTTATTCTATTTTTAAGAAAACCTTCTTTACTAAAGGCCTAATTAAAAAAGCCCTCTTTAATAAAGGCTTAATTAAGAATAAAGAAATAAAAGTAAATAATAAATAAACTAATAAGAAGATTAAATTAATAAGTTAAGTTAAATATTCTAAAAAATAGTAGTTATTAAGTAATTAAATACTTATAAGCCTTTTATAAGGAAGATAAAAATATATAAACTAGGAGTTAGAGCTATTAAACCTTAACTAAGGATGCTTATTAAATATAAGCTAGTAACTTAAGTATTTATAGGATAATAGTAATCTATATTAGAAAATCCTTAGTATATAAGTACTATTATTAAAATCTTTATTATAAGGTTAGCCCTTAAAAGGGATATAATCTAAAAGCTAGCTAATTATATTATTCTTTAAGATAATCTATAAGTAAGTAGTAAAAGGTAATTTAAACTTTTACTAATTAGTTATCTTTTACTATAAGTATTAAAATTATATTACTAAATATTATTTTTTTTATTTAATTAACTATTTCTTATAGTTACTATTTACTAATAGTTATTCTTTTCTTATAATTATACTTAGAATTAAATATATTTCTAGTATACTAGCTTATTAACCTTACTACTTATTTAAATCCTTTATTTCTTTATAATAAAATAACCTTATAATTATATAGTATAATAGTAATATTTTCTATTTTAAGAGGTAATAGTATAGTATAGTAAGTTACTAAATCCTTACTATATAATAGCAAAGATTTAAATTTAAGTCTTAATATAGCATAGTTTTCTTCCTTATAAGGGCCCCTTTTTACTTAGGCAAATAATTAGTTATAATTTATAAATTCCTTAATACTAGCTCTATAGTAAAGAAAATAATAATAAAAAAGAGAATAATAAGAAAGATAGAAATAATGCCTTTATAAATAGTAATTAGTAGGTAAACTATAATAAAGATATTTTCCTTATTTAAGAACCTAACCTCTTTAGTAGTAGTAAGAGTAAAGAATGTATAATAATAGCCCTTTTACTTAGGGTACCTTTAAAGGTTATTAGCCTAATAAGTAATAATAATAAAAATAATACTATATAGTAAATTTAGCTATTACTACTAGCCCTTATATATAGTATTATAAAGTATATTACTACTTGCTTTATCTTATATAAGAATAATACTTACTCTCCTTATATAAAGAGAACTATTAAATAAAGAATAAGAAAAGCTATAATAAGGTTAAGAATAATAAGTATAAAAACTATACTAGGTTTAATATATTATAGTATTAAACTCTTTTCTTAGTATACTATAATGTATTATTATAGTAAAAGCTATTACCTAATCTAAATATTCTCTATACCTAATAAGGTATATACCTTAATTAGCTATATACCTTACTAGGTATAAAGAATATTAGGGCCCTATATTAGTATAGGCTATATATACTATATATTAATTTTAGACTATATTATAAATCTCTTAATAATATAGTAAATACTTAGTTAATTAGTAAGTAAGGTATATATATATAATCTCTAGAATTAGTAAACTTAGGAGCAAAAATTATATTATATATAGGATTTTTTATAATAAAGCTATAATAGTATAAAGTTAGTAACTTACTAATAAGGCATTATTTTAACTTTATAGCAAAGTATCTTAGCTTTTAGCCTTTAATTAAAAAAGAGGACTAAATAAAAGTAAGGTATATAGAAGAATATAAGTATATAATAAGATAGCTTAAGAATAACTTAAGGATAAATAAAATAAAAGATATAGCCTTAATAGTTAAAATATATAAAAGACCTTATTAAGGATCTTATAATAGCACTATCCTTATAGCTACTACTATATAGGTAATTAGCTTAGCTACTAATAATAATAATAATACTATATTCTTATATAAAGTAAGGTAGTATATATTAATAAATATTCTAAAGAGGAATAAAGGAATTAGGAACTATAAGTATTCTAACTACTATAAAGACTATAAGAACTATATACTAGCTTTATTCTTTTTCTTTTATTAGCTAGGTATATTAAAAACTATTTAAATAATAATAAGTTTTAGCTTATATAGCTAGTTAATAATACTTATAAGCTAATCTTAAAAGGTACTTAGGTTTTACTACTATAATTTCCCTTACTATACTAGGTTTTTTTCTTTAAGTACTATTGCTTTATAGTATACTTATTTATAATAAATTCCTTTTACTAAGTTATCTAAATATACTATATTTATAACTATACTAGTAATACTTAAAATACTAACTATTAACCTTTATATACTAGCTAGTAGCATTACTTTCTAGTCCTTAATTAACCTATATTCTATTCCTTATTATATTAATTCCCTTATTACTCTAGTATATATATAGTTATTAGACTATTTAGTATAATTAGAAAGAAAGCCTATAGTATAATAGCTAATATATCTTAAACCTAGGTTATTTACTTTTAAATTACTTTCTTTTTAACCTATATTACTTCTTATTAGCTTACTTATTATATACTTAAACTATTATAAAAGACTAAAGGTAAGTATTACTACTTCTACTACTTTATTTCCTTTTTATTTTAGCCTATTACTTTTTACTTAAATTATACTTCTCTTTTATTATTTCTTTTCTATTATACCTTATTCTTTTTAAAAGAGTTACTTACTAAAAGCTTTCTCTCTTAATAGTTTATCTTATAAGACCTACTTAGAAATAACTTATTTTACTTATAATAGTTAAGTATTAATAATTTAAAGTATATTCTTTTAGCTTACTTATTACTTATATAGTAATCTCTAAAAGTAAAGTACTATTAACTCTCTATTT
Organism: Diaporthe sp. HANT25; assembly: GCA_013435955.1. Classification (NCBI taxonomy): domain Eukaryota; kingdom Fungi; phylum Ascomycota; class Sordariomycetes; order Diaporthales; family Diaporthaceae; genus Diaporthe; species Diaporthe sp. HANT25. The sequence continues at coordinate 72,542 of JACBFG010000027.1, read as the reverse complement.
TATTTATACTTATCCTTTTCCTCTTACTTAATACCTCTATATATATATTTACCTTTAAATATATACTTTATATAATATTTACTTATATATATTATACTTAAAAGCCTAACTTATAGCTACTTTTAAAATATTTAATAACTATAATAACCATTATTACTTTAGTTATATTAACTAGTAGTAGTAGTAATATAGTACTCTAAACTATAATTCTAGCTATTAAAGTTATAATAACTAGTAGGGTAGCTAGCCTTTTAATAATAAATAAAGTTAAGGTAATAACTTATAGTAGTATAGCTAGCTATTTAGTAGTAACTAGCTAGCCCTTAATGTTAATAGTTAGCTAGGCTTTAATACTAGTAGTTGCTAAGGCTCTAATACTAGTAGTTATTAAGGCTTTAATGCTAATAGTTAGTAGAAAGTAAATTTTCCTAATCTTAGCCTAGCTAAACTTATCTTATAAGTATTTAAAAATTAATATATATATACTTACTATAATTATTAGCTATACTTATATTAATTACTTAAAGCTCCTTTTAATATATACTAGCTTATAGGTAGAAGCTAGTACTAGTTTACCTTTTCTAAGAATATATCTTTAGGACTTTAGATTCTTTTCTATATACCTTTCTTCTTTTAGTATAGCTAGCCTACCTTTAGTAGTATATAGCTTATTAAAACTTCTAGCCCCTTTAATTAGTAGTCTAAAGGATATACTTTTAAAAAATAGTATACTTTAACTATTATAGCATATAGAGGTTTAAGCTAGTTTATTAGCTATATATATAATATACTAGAGGTATAGTATATATATAATTATATTAAGATTAATAATAACTTAGATATTAAGCTAAATAGTAACTTTAATAAGTCTATATTTATATACTACTAAGAGTAGTTACTAATAATATTAGAAATTACTAAATTATAAAAGGTCTAATAGCCTTATTTATCTTTTTAGCTTTTATCTTTTATTTCTCTATTACTAAGTTACTCTTATAGTAGTAGCTAGTTCTAGGTGCCTTATTAGAGGTCCTAGAATGCTATATAGGCTTAAATGTAGAAGATTATAATTAGCTTTACTTACCTTAAGTATAATATTATAGTATATAAGATAATAATGTAAATTATTTAGTAAAACTAAAATAATGTTTTTTAGAACTTTACTATTAAGGAGTTAATAAATAGCCCTTACTACTAGGCTATTTAATAGTAAGTCTTATAGGGGATTGCTATAAAAAAGATTAGCTTATAAGATTTTGCCTATTATAGGGGTAATCTTCTTAATAATAATAGTAACTTATTTTCTTAAGGTAGTAGTTAATATAGTAAAGGTACTAGAGGAGCTATAAGTAGAGCTATAAGTACCTAAAGGGTAAGTTTACTTTAGTAGTAAGGACTTCTTATTACTTTAATATATAAAGTATAATATACTAAAATAGTTTATAAAATAAGTTTTAGATTTTAAACTTTTATAATAATTTTCCTATAGTATATAATACTAGTATAGCTAGTCTTTTAGTTCTAATTAAAGTATTATAAAAAGGAATTATAGATAGTTTATAAGATAACTTAAGTTAAGATTTAGTATAATAGGAAAAAGAAGTAACTATATATTACTTTACTAGTTTAATAGTAGCTTTAACTTTTAAGCAATAACTTATACTTAATAATATAATAATTTTAAAATATTCTACTTTTATATATATTATATACTTTATATTATATATTTAGTAGATCTTTATAGTATTATAAATCCTTACTTTAGCTTAGTTAGAGTATAATTTAACTTTAAAAAGGTAATTTATTAGTCTTTATTAAGTTAAGTTATATATTTTAATATTATCTTTAGTAATAAAGGCAAAGCCTTAAGATAAATTTAATAATATAATTAAAATAGTATACTTTATATTATTATTATATATAAGCTTTTTATAAGGATTAGCCTTATTATAGGGGTTGCTATTAATAATAAAGTTATATATTTCTTTATATAGCTTATTCTTACTTAAAAGAAAGATATTGCCTTTATACTTATATATTATAAATAAAGTTAAAATACTAATAAATACCTTATATAAAACCTTAAAGCTCTTTATATATATACCTTTCTTAAGGGCTATTATAATTTAGTAGATTCTAAGCCTAAATAGTAATTAATTAACTTAAACTCTATACTATTAGAATCTCTAATTTTTAAGGATTTAGTAGCAAAAATTGTATTATATTTAGGATTTTTTATAGTAGAGTTATAGGGTATATAAGTTAGTATCTCTTTCTTAAGGATAAGCCTTAGTCTCTATAATAGCTGCTATAGTATAACTATATTATATATTAATTACTATAGCCTTAACCTAACATTTAATTAAAAAGCTAAATATACTATTAAAATCTCTATAATTAGTTTATTTAGTAGTAAAAATTATATTATATTTAGTATTTTTTTTAACTAAGTTATAATATTATAAAGTTAGTAACTTTTAGTACTATTTTATATCTTTAATAGCTAAAAATTTATATATTTTAGCTTTATATGCTTAACTATAAAATAGTTTAGCCTTTATATACCTTATAAGTAAGATAGTATAATAGCTACTATTTAATAACTTTAGGAATAACTTTTTTTAAGTAGGTAATAAGTAATAAAGCCTTATATTACTTAATATAAGCTATTAAAACTCTAAATGCCTTAATATTAATACTCTTTTAATTATTACTTTTTATTAAGACTTTAAATATATAACCTAATTATAATATAAAATATAATTAAAAGGAATAAAGTTTAATTAGTTAAGGTTAAAGTACTTATAAATTAAGTACTAAGGCTTATATTTAGCTAAGTTAAGACTTAGTAAAGGCTCTTTAAGAGTAAGCAAGCTAAACTAATAGCTTAGTAGCTACTTTCCTACTTAGTAATAAGGTAGCTAGGGTTTAGCCTAAAAAGAAAAAAGTACTATAGCTTAATATAGAACTTAGTTTCTTTATTTTTATATAAAACCCTTTATTTTATTACTAAATAATATACTTAAGGATTTACTTACTAGCTTTTTCTTTTTCTTTAAAACTACTATAACTATATTTATAAAAGGGGACTAAGCTAGTATACTTATAATAAGTAATAAGTTATAAGGTAGAGAGATATCCTTAAAAGGACTTTATATAAGTAGGTTATTATTTTAAAGTATACTATTTAGGCTACTTATTTTAATATTACTAAAAGAATCCTTCTTTATAAGTCTACCTTAGTACTTATACTTTTTAGCTTTATTATAGGTAGTAGTAATCTACTTTAGGAATTTATAAACTTAGGTAATCTTCTTATTATTAGTAGTTTCTAAACTTCTTTAGAAAAATATCTTAATATTATTAAGTAAAAGAGAAATAAAGATAGCTATAAAAGAGGCTAGTACTAAAGGTATAAGAGTTAGTACTAAAGTAGATATAGTAAGGATAGCTATAAGTAGTATAGTAACTAGTTAGCTATTAGAAAAGTATATTATTTAAGTAAAACTTATTAAAGTAAGAACTAAGCTAATAATTTATTAGTAACTAATAAACTTTTAATTATATATATAATTAGTATAATAATATATAAGAATATTATACTTTTAACTTACTTAAGCTAGGTTAGTAATATAGCTAAATTATAGCTTAAAGCTACTAGTATACTTTTAATATAGCTATACCTTAATAATATTAGTAATTTAGACTATAATAGTAATAAGGTTCCTAAAGTAAACTAAGAAACCTTATATATTTATTTAATAAAATAAGTAGATTACTAAAAAGTAAATAGTTAAAAGGTTTTATACTTATTTAATACTAGTATTATTAAGAGGCTAATTATTTAAGTAGGCCTACTATACCTTAAAAATAGTAGCTTAGACTATTTACTAAGTAATTAAGGTAGCTATAGTATTATTAATAATAAGTTATACTTTAGAACTTATTAAGTATAAGGTAAAGAAATATATATAGTATAAAGGGCTAACTTATATATAATAGTAAGTACTATAAAGGCTATTATTTCTATATAATAGTATATTAGAACCTATAAATATATAAAATATAATAATCTTATTTAACTCTTTATTTTAAATAATATAAAAAAAGGTTTTAAAAATATATAAAAAAAGAATTATTAATATTATTACTATTACTAATATAAATATAAGTATAAAAGTAGTTATACCTTTTATATTTATTAATATAGAATCTAAAGAGGTTTTATATTACCTAAGTATAAGTAGCCTATGTACCTTATAAAGTGCCTACTTAATTAAGCTATATACCTTATTAGGTATATAGGAGCTCTATAGTAAAGTAATAAGACTATTTACTATAGCCTATAATAGCTATATAATTAGTATATATTACTAAAGTTAATATTTAAGAGTTAATATATATAGTTTAAATATTATAAATAGTAACTTATTTTTTACTTATCTTTATCTTATATACTTATATATAAAAGCTTATACTTAAAGCCTAAGACTACTTATTAAACTATTTTAGTCTTAAAAAGTTAGCTTTAACTTATAGGGTTATTATAATTTACTAAAGCTAAGCTATATTACTTAAGTTATAATACTAAGGTTTACTTATAATATAGTTAATTAATTAGAATTAAGCTAGAATTATAAAAAAGCTAAAGTAACTTAAGCTTAAATAGTATATAGTATAGTTAATTAATTAGAATTAAGCTAGAATTATAAAAAAGATAAGGTAACTTAGGCTTAAGTAGTATATAATATAGTTAATTAATTAAAATTATACTAAAATTATAAAAAAGATAAAGTAACTTAGACTTAAGTAAGTAAGTACTATTTAGCTAAATAGTTAACTAATTTAAATTATATTAAAATAATAAAAAGTCTAAAGTAATTTAAATTCCCTTTTATATTATACTAATAGTAATTTTATAAGCTATTAGTATAAAAAGCCTAATTAAACTATTAATACTTATAAAAATATATATATTAATAAATAATATACCTTAAATTTTATATACCTTATAAGGTATAAGGTATATTCTAGCCTTATACCTTATAAGGTATATAGAATCTAGAAATCTTATATATAAAAGACCTTCTTACTAGCTTTACTATAGTTATCTTTATATCTAATTTTAGCTTTACTATAAGGAAGACTTTCTTACTAGCTTTACTAAAACTATATAAATACTAAAAAAAAGCTAAAAAGAAGACTAAAAATTTAATTTAAGTAAGAAATATACTTATAACCTTTATAATTTTAGCCTTACTATAAGAAAGTACTCCTTACTAGCTTTACTATAGTTATCTTTATACTTAATTCTAGCTTTATTATAAAAAAGACCTTTTTATTAGCTTTACTATAGTTATCTTTATACTTAATTCTAGCTTTATTATAAGAAAAATCTTTTTACTAGCTTTATTAAGGTTATCTTTATACCTAATTTTAGCCTTATTATAAGAAAGTACTACTTATTAAGACTATTAAGACTATACTTATATTAGTAAAAAAGCTAAAAAGAAGCTTAAAAATTTAATTTATATAAAAAATATACTTATAGCCTTTATAATATAAAGTATAAAAATAATAGCTTTTTAATAAGAAGAAAGCTCTAAATATAAGAATAAGACTTCTATACCTTTATAAAGTACTTCTATATAAAAAAAGAGGTAGTTAGCTTTAGAAGGGGCTTAGTTTTAATTATAGAAGTTTAATTTAGGCATAAGGTAAGCTTTATTTTTCTAAAAGAGGTTTCTACCTTTAAAATATTTTTTTTAGATTTTATTATTTTAATACTAATGCTAGCTAAACTATATAATATACTTATATCTTACTAAGTTATATATTTTACTATTTATTAATAGGTGTGTGCCTTCTTAGGTATAGACTTACTTCTCTAAGTAAGTTACAGTTATATACTAATTGTCTTGGCAGTATAGCGCTAGCTGGCTACCAAGAGAAATCAACATGGGGGCATTGCAGATTCCCAGTAGGGGGGTGCTCGTTTCCCCAAGTCGAAGAAGAAGATGCTGGCTTGACCGGATGTCCCACCCCCAGTTCCCCAGCCACTCAGTTTCTCTCCCCTTGCAGCGCTTGTCACAGCTCGACCTCGAGCTCTGCTGCACCCAATCCCCTCCAGCTCCAGCTAACATCTGCTAGCATCCGCACCTCCCCTCCCACCTCCAGCCTAACAGCTTCTGACCGTTTCTGTGTCGCCCTGGGGGGATCATCGACGCCGGCAACCTCACCCTTGCAGTTTTGCCTTCGTGCCCTCGAGCTTGTCCTCCTCATGTCCCATGCACTCGCTCATTCATTCATTCATTCATTCACTCAATCATCCATTCAATCTTTCATTCACTCCCTCATTCATTCCCCGAGAGTCTGCCATTTCACTTGACCTCGTAATTCGCACTCTGTACTCGACAGCCTCATTCAATTTCCAACTCGTTTCCTCCATGTTTTTGTTCCTGATACCCACTTCTTGAGCGAACAAGTTTGCTTGCTACTCCGTCCACCAACACCATACCCAGATTCCTCGACGACACTTGCATCTCCACACATATTTGACTTGTGCCAAGCTTCCCGACCCCCAGGCAGTCTCATAACCTTTCTCATACCGAATACATGACATAGCTGGCTTTCCACAGACCTTCACCTGCAAAATGCCTAGCAGCAGGAATAGACACATCAAGGCAGAGCCTGGCCTTCATGCTTCAAACCGTACTGCTACACCCCCGAGGCCCTCCAACTCGAGGACTCCGGCCGCCGTCACCCCCCGGTCCGCCATACCCAACAGGCCAGCCCCTTCGGCAACTTCCAGCTCTATTGTTTCTCCCGATCCGCGGCGCGCACAGCGGTCTGGTGCCCGTGAGTTTCCTTTCCTCCAGCCCAGTTCCATTCCTGAAATTGCACCATGCCTTCCGTTACTGACTTCGATCTCAGCTACCGTGGCCACCGCCTATGCTGCTCAGCAGCACTCCGAGATGGGCGAGGATGTCGTCTTTATGCAGGTGCGACCCAGGACCTTCAAGGAGGACCCCGAGGCTATCGCCAACCATGATATCCACGTACCAGAGGCGGGCGACATCGACAAGAACCTGAAGGATATCGGCCAGCACTTGAAGAGTTTCAACGACACTCTGGGCTCCCTCCAGTCGCTTGGCATCCACCACGACACTCCGCTGCCTGAACTCATCCTCGTCGGCGACCAGTCCTCGGGCAAGTCCAGCCTGATGTCGGCCATCTCTCAGATCATACTGCCCCGCAGCGACGGCGTTTGTACGCGCTGTCCCGTCCACATCCGTCTCTCGAGTGACACCACATGGCGCTGTCGTGTCTCTCTCCAGCAAGATTTTGCTTATCGTCCGCCCAACGACGAGCCCATCACCGAGGCCGACGTCACAGAGCACAACCCTTTCCCCCCTTGGCTCAAGCAGACACGAGAGACAAAGGAGTTCAAGATGATTTACAACAAGACAGACCCCATCGATGAGATAGTCCGCTGGGCCCAGATAGCCATCCTCAACCACAACCGGAACTTCACCCAGTACGTGCCCAAGGACTGGGACCTGCGGTCTGCCGAGGAGAAGGAGCCAGAGTACGAGGCTCGTCGTCTCGCCGAAGCCGAGCGAACCACCGAGGCCAAGTTCAGCCCAAACACTGTGGCTATCGAGGTTAAGGGCCCAGGCCTGCCGGACCTCTCCTTCTACGACATGCCAGGCGTCTTCCGCAACGCCAAGCACGAGGAAGACCAGTTTCTGGTCAAGGTGGTCGAGAATCTCGTCCGCGAGTACATCTCTCATGAGAAGGCAATCATCTTGTGGGCTGTGCCCATGAACCATGACCCCGAGACATCTTCCACCTACGCCCTCATCCGGAACGTCCGGGCTCAGCAACGCACCATTGGCGTCATGACCAAGGCTGACCTGCTACCACGCGGCGGTCACAACCAGTGGCTGGAGATGCTGTAGGTCACACCCAATATTGTCGCCGCACACATTTACATGCTAACTTTGAATGACAGGGCCGGCCAGCAACATCAGGTCGGCCGCGGGTACTTTATCACCTCGCGGGCGCCCCCCTCGCTCCAGAACGGCGATGGTCATGAGCTGCAGCGTCGAGACCGTCAGAGTCTTCGGGACGAGCACGCCGCCGAGGAGGCCTTCTTCAACCGTGCCACCGGGAGCTGGCCGGAGGAGTTTCGACAGTTCGACGAGCGCTGCGGCATCGACCAGCTGGTCAAGTTTCTCGCCCAGTCGCTCGCGCAGGAGTTCGCCAGGAACTTGCCCGACCTCGAGAAGAAGCTCAACAAGAAGCTCAGCCTGGCGAAGGAGCAGCTGGCTCGGCTGCCCGACATGCCTGCCAATCCCGAGTACGAAGTGCGCAGGAGCCTCCTCAAGTTCACCCAGGAATTCCAGTCGCGTCTCAGGAGCAAGGTATTTCTCTCCGCGTGGGGCAAGATCGCGGAGACTTTCCGCATCAAGGTGATCGATCTCAAGCCCCGCTACCGGGTGATGCCCGAGGGCTTCACGATTGATAGGCCAATCGGCTCGGGCGCCAGCGATAGGGACTCGGTCTTCAGTGCTAACAACTCCCCGAGCCTGTCCGTGAAGCGCAACCGGCAGGTGTTCGATCTGACCAACGACAGCGTGTCTACCCCCTCTGCTCAGCGACGCAGAGGCGAGAACGGCGTCATAAAGCTTGAGGACATGAACGGCTCTTTCGCGAACGATCTGCCAGCCCAAACGCCTGGGAACGCACCTGGGCCACTGTCTGATGCCGGCGGTAGAGTCCCTAGTAAGACTCTGGCACAGATACGTAACCTGATAAGATCGGAGCGAGAAGCTGGAAAGCCCGGCGAGGTGCCGTACGACGTCATTGAAAAGTTGTGCGTTGAGGCGGTGACCACCTGGGAGGGCCCTCTGCACAAGTTCCTGGACCACACCATGACCCAACTTCGGCGGGAGCTGGATAGCTCTTTGAATGAATGTTTCAAGTAGGTCGATAATCAGGTCTTGATCACAGGAATATTACTAATTGAGATGTAGGGACTTGCAGAAGAGGCAGGTCTACCGGGACGCCAAGCGACTAACTGCTGAGTGGCTCAAGGGTCACAAGCAGCGCATTTTCGAGTACCTCTACAGAAACTACAAGATGGAAACGACCAAGGTTTATACCACTGATGACGAGTCGTTCCAGCGTCATCGTGGCCATGAGACGCAGATGCTGCGTCGCAGTCGGCACTTTTACCGATGGAAGGCCTACAACAACGACCCCTCCCCTGAGAAGCTGGAGGACTGGGGCAAGCTGAGCGCCGAGGCTCGCCGGAACGAGGAGTCGCGGATCCAGAAGGAGGAGCTCAAGCTCGGAGACGACGAGTACGCCACCGAGCTGGACGTGGCCGCCCGCGTCAGGGGATACTATCTCACGGCCGCCATGCGGTTCATCGACGTGACCGCCATGCAGTTCACATCCGGCCTGTTCCCCGAGCTCATCAGCGACATCGAGATGCACCTCGACAGGGAAATGGGCCTGGCCGGCGGGCCGGCGCCGTACGATCCGGATGTATTTGTGCGCCTCATGGAGGAGGAGCCCAGCACGGCGGCAAAGAGGTCTAACCTCAAGGCGTCCGTGCAGAGGTTCAACCGCGCGGTGGAGGAGATCCAGGAGCTGAACCAGACCGTCATGCGCGCGTCGGCCAGTGCGCCCCCGCGCCAGGTGTTTGTGCAGGATCTCGAGATGGAGGATGCCGAGGGCGAGGATTTGTACGACGGTGACTGAGTCTTTGAGACCATGCCACCAATCCACAAAATACGATGAAATGTCCTTCATTGTCGCGGCGGTAAAACCCTTGGTGTGCGATTTGCTATTCCAAGAGAATTGTGGTCTTCAAAAAGTTGAGTGGTTGCCGAGTTCGCTGGTCATTGGAAAAAGAATGTTTGGGGTAAAGACGACTCGCATTCAATGTGTACATGGGGCTCAGGGGTTTCTGCAAGATATGGATGGAGTGTGTTGTTTTACCAGGCCATAACTTCTGGATCGTGGAGATGATCTGTTAGATGCAAAGAAATTCGGATCAGCACGCCTCGGCCGGCGTGAACGACAGAAACGTTCTTCTGTCATTGACTGTACTCACACACTCTCGCCGTCTTCGACATCTTAATCAGTGCTCGGTGATCTGTCTCAGTTATGTTATTGCCTAGTGCCCACTTCTTCCTGCGAATTGCAAGAGCCTGAACGTTTACAGGCCGCAGTAGGGTGGCATAAAGGCTCCCTGCTGGAGACTCCATGTCATGAGTCTCAAGCTACCATATCTTTTGACGGCACTGAGGACAATGATGTTACTTGGACAGATAGATGTGGTTGCAAGCAATTGAGTGTCACAGCGGGAGCGGCTAAAGAAAATTGAACACATCT
>JACBFG010000027.1:39947-62125 GCA_013435955.1 Diaporthe sp. HANT25 | reverse complement strand
CCCCCCCCCCCCCAACATTGATGAGGAATGCCAGATATTCTATGCAGAGTTCTATAGTATCATTCATAAAACAACGCGATCACGCTCTTGACGCTTGCTTTCTACAATGCTAAAATTGAGTTGAATGTTTATATCGCACAAGGCCTTCCAAGACCACTGGTCGAAGACAGAGGTGCACTGGCAAGCTTGGTCGAATCCTGCTTGATCGCCTCGAATGCAGACTCTTCAACTTTTTTAAGTCTCCTCCGACCACGCATGTAGGCCCAGAAGAAGGTAAAGGCTGTCAGGGCCGTCAGCCCGATCCAAAATGCCACGAATATGTATATGTCCTTGGCAATCGTGATCCGCCGTGTGTCCTCGACGAAGTCGAAGAAATTCATTCCAAAGATCGACTACATGGATGGAGAGTAACACATTAGAAACAGGTCAGTGGTGAGTCTCCGGGGATCTGGGCACTCACGGTGGCGAAGCTGCCTGGCAAGTAGATGGCCGAGACAATAGTGATGACCCTTATGACCTCTCCACTATGTGCAGAGTTCTCAGCGATCTGCGTTAGCTTCTTCGTAACGCCGCTCGTTTCCTCCGTCAGCACCTTGATCTCATTCACGAGTTTGGCTGCCTCCTCGTGGCTGTGAATCGTCAAAGTAGAACTGATCTGGGCCATCATTAGACTATAATTGCCAATCGGAGGATTCTAGGATTTGCTGCTTGGCAGACTTACGAGCTCAATGGTGTTATCGATGCGATCCTTGAGGAGCCGAGAGTTCTTGACACAACTTTCGATGATACTTTGGACCGAGGAAAGCTTGTGGGAATCATTATTTTCCGTGTCAGCCTGTCGGCTCTGGCGTATCGACTGGATGACTGCGAGGTTGCTCATGCAGTGGCCCGAGGTCAAGTCCACGCGGTCTCTGAGCGACCTGAGCCGCCGTAACCAGACATAGCTTTGAGTGCCCGCCTCTGTAACCTGGGCTACCATGGCTTGATTACTCTGTGGGCCATTTTATCAGCACATTCCTGACTGATGACACACTCAGAGCCTCGACAAACATACCATTTTTGACAACTCGTTTCCCCATGACCTCAAGTAGGGTCGCCAGTTATGGACATATGTTTGTAAAAATAGGTCGTGAAGGCTTCGAGGGTCCTTTATGATTTCTTGCAGGTGGCCATTTTGGCCCTCCGAACTCACAGGCTTCTTTGCGAATCTCTTGTACAGGGCACTGGACCTACTGCAGTAAACCAGGATATACAAATCGAAATTTGCCTCATGCTGGTGGTATACCGCAATGTGTCTAGAAGACCATCGCTCGCTCACGTTGCGATGGTTGAGTTCGACAAAGTTGAGCTTGTATGACAAAGTATCTGCATCAGCGAGTCAGGATGTGTCTCATTGACGTGTGGCCTCTTGCTTGCGAAAAGCTCACATGTACCGTTCGATCTTTTACAGAGGAGGTCATTCCCATCACAAGCCTCGGAAAAATGGGGGCCATCTCCAAAAGACACCAAGGTGCGGGCGAATTCTGTGTTGATTTTGTATGCCTCGAAAAGCCTCGCAGTCCACAAAAGACTAATGTCAAGATTGCAGACTGTGCTTTGCCCACTTATGGAGCTATTGAGGTCATAAGCAAGAGCTCTCAGCAACTGACGAGACCCACGACAAGATATGAATCTACATACATGATCCGGGTTCCGCGAACCTTTTTTGAGGCCAAAAGATGTTGGAAGCCGACCTCGTTGTCGATCTCGAGATGTGTGACGTTACCTGGTGAGCCTTGGTCATTTAAATGAAATCTCGAGAGACGTGCTCATGGAATGGCCTGGTTGTCGATCTTACCACCCCAGATGTCAATGATTTGAAAACAGCCGCCTTCTGAGCAGAAAACGTCCTCGGAATCCAGGTTTTGTTCCTGAAGCAGCTCTTCAATGAGTCGTGTGTCGACTCTGCTCATCTTAGTGATTTAGAAGCGTCTTTTCAATGTGATCGGACCAAAAGGGTAATAAAATCTGAAGAAATTGGTTGAGATGCACCATGATCAAACAGTTCACATTCAGCTCCCCATCTCGAAGGGGGTGGCAAGCAAGGGTTAACTTTGGTCACACACACATTCGAAGTTACACAATGCTGACCACCCCTTGTTCGCCGCTATCTGCCCCATGCGCCTCTAGACCAGCCATCCCGTCAGGTTTGCCCAACTGCCTTTGTACACATCTGCTCCGCCCGTGCCATCATCCCTCAGCCCCCTCTCATGACCTAGTAGGCACACATAGACCCCGCTTTCCCATCCCCTTCTAGACCTACGGGCATTCGGCAGGAACCAAGAGCCCGCGATCCTCATCTTCCCAGTGCCGAGCTCATGATCAAGTACGCATTGGCTCTGTACTGCTTGCTGCTCTTCTAATCCGGATGATGTCTCTTGTCATTCTCCTAGGGATCATACGGTTAGTCCTACGGTCATATCTTACAGAAAGAGCCTCCTACGTCAGTTGTTTCTGCGAACAATCAGCATCAGTTACGAAAGTTTGGGCGATCTCAGCAGTTATGCAAACAACTCACGTCTGAAAGGTCCGTCGGACTTTCGAAGTGCCACAGGTCATTGGTATGCTGTCACTTGTGGTCAGCGGGTGGGCAACAAAGGTGTGACGCAGGAATTCTCGGGGTACTTCGATTTGGAAATCATATCCTTCGCCAAATTGGCTCCTCAGGTAGTTTGCCAGGTCATTTGCAGTGACGATATACCGGCTGCATTGGCTTGGGACAACGATCTTGACCATTTCGGGCGATTCGCGGGGGAAGCCGTTCGACGTTGAAGAGGTTGAAGCAATTGGAATAGAAGATCCGTGGAGTGGCTGATTCGGCTGCGGCGTCGTATTAGTTATGGATAGTTACTGTCCTCACTTGATGATGGCCTTGCAGCCTCGCGTTGTTTTCGTCTGCCTTTTTCTCGTGACAAGTGAGAAGTAAAGAAAGGTAGGCAAATCCACAGTTCCATAGTCTAGACATCACCATGCATTTGGTTGCCTGAGCGTCCAAGTAGACGGGTGGCGTTGTGCTCACCCACCCTGGTTGCCCCAGGGGAGGTTGATTCGTCTGCTCTGCATGCTGGCTAGGGGCTGCGACACCACCGGCTCACCGGTGGCTTGCATGGGATCCTACTGACCCAGCTTGCCCAGTTCCCAACTGGCCCCCACGAACGGAGAGACATCGAAACTTGGCAATGGCTCTTGCATTACTGCACGGTGGTGTGCTTCCCGTCAGTGACTGATTGGTGGTCTCGGATTACTCAGGGCCTGGCAGGCAGATTGGCGTTCCCTGAAGGATTCTACTGCTGATCGCTAACTGATACGCCATATTCGCCCGGCCGGGCGGAATGTCTCGAGGTCACAGCTACCTCTACTCCCCCAGGCTGGTACCTGCAGTTTCTAGGGGTGTGTTGCAACTCCGCCCTGTTCGCATTTGGGCGAGCTACTGGGCAAAAGTTCGCATTTAAATGATCGAATCTGTATGTAGGCTCTAGGACGCTCATCCTGGCAACGGGGAAAATACCGGCAGAGCCTCAAAATTCCCGGCTCAGCCACCTTCGACAGCTGTTCCCCTGTCCGATTTCGAACCACATGGTTCTGAGTTTCTACATATCGCGAATCAGATCACCGTAAAGGGGTGTCACTTCGTTTCATTTCGCTCATTTGATCAAATTTCGCATTACTGCCTCAGTCTTCGCAGCAGTTAGCTACAAACCTCCTACCGAAGTCTTCCTGAGTGAGACATCTCCAGAACACACTTCAGCCCAAGGTTAGGTTACAGATTTTATCCGAGAAGGGCGATGGCCTCCAATGAAGATGTACCTGGGACAGGGCAGTTACGGTGAGAATTGTAGTCATGTCTATTTTTGAACGTATACTGACTGGGACGGCCTCGATCAGACAGGAGCTGACTGGAGTGCAAATATTGGTTTGTGCTAATGTCGGTAGTCGCCCGTGAAAGTTTACTGACAAATATATATAGCTTATTGTACTCAGCGCCCTTATAGGTGCCGGAATTTACATGACCGATATAGATGCGCTCCAGCTCGTAGGCCCGCTTGGACTTCTGGTTGCATTCATGATTCTCAGCGTCATCACGGCATGTATTGGCGAGACCGTCAGTCACCTCGTCCAGCTTTTCCCTACTCCTAACGCGGTGTTTGAGTATGTTTACAACTTTGTTGATCACGAACTCGCGTGGGTTGTTGGATTTTCGTACTGGTAAGAATCAAGTTCCAAACATGGTTATGTGAATCAACCCGATATGCCCTACCTTGGGTGCGCCTGTCTCTTGTATTGATTAGTCTACTTCTACAATAGGTATGCCTGGGTCACCACGTTTGCCCTGGAAATGCTCACCGCTGCATCCCTCACTGAATTCTGGGGCCTCGACCACGTGGGGATCGGCGTTATCTTTTATGTCGCCGTACCCGTGTTCTGTATAGTGATCAATTCGATCAATGTCAAGGTACTTATATCCCTATATGGCTTGCTTGGTGTTGCTGAATCTAAGCTGATCATGCCGAAATGCAAGTATTTCGGTTGGATAGAGACAGTGGGTGGGTTGCTAAAAGTTCTGCTCATAATTACCTTGTCTATTGCTTTCTACGCAGTGGCAGGCAAATGTTAGTTCTTCGCCCCACGTATGGACACTTTGAGTACACTTCACCAGACACTGACTCCAAGCAGACGGACTGGGGACAGGAAACAACACCAGTACGTTGTCTGCTTGCCTTCCAACACTGTACGGAGACTGACAAAGCTGTCCATAGCCATTGGTCGAGGCTTCGAACCTAACCCGGACTACACGCACAATGCAGGCACGGCCTTCTGGTTAGTCTGGTGGACTCGAATCGCCTAACTGACAACTGACTCCGATACTAGTATGGCTCTTCCCTTGGTTGCATGGAGCTTTGGAGGGATCGAGAGCACGACTATGGCAGCGTTCGAAGCAAAGACGATAGGCGACATTGCTCTGGCATCGAGATCTATCCACTGGATCCTCATCGTTCTCTACTTCTTCTACATCCTCGGAATGATGTTCACTGTCCCGTGGGATGCTTCGGATCTTACATCGTTCCACCCATGGGTCAACATCACCAGCGCTACTCTTGATCCCGATAGTCGACTTTTCAACACTTTCAGCACGGCTGACGAGTGCAATAAGACGACAATCGGGGTGGTAAAGGCAATCTGCAACATTCGTAGGCCGGACGGCGGCCCTCCGCATGCGGATGTCAGCGGTCTGGCCAACTTTGTAAACGTTGTTCTCCTGTATAGTGTGCTGTCGTGTGGCAACGCGGCATTGTACATGGCCAGTCGCACATTGTATGGTCTGGCTTCGAGCGAGAGGGTGAAACGAAAGGGCATCACTAATCCTGTGATACGTTACCTCGGTTCGACTCGCCCGGGCACTGGAGTGCCATTCTACGCAGTCGTCTTCTCATGGCTTATATTCTGCTGGGTGCCCTTCCTCGGCTTCGCATGGCATGGTGACTGGAAGACTTTGGCCGGTGTAAGTTGCTCTTTGATACGCTGATGGGGTCTCGATGCAAAGCAATCCACCGTCTTCTACTAACAATTTCAACGTCTCAGATGAGGCAATTTCTCTTCGTTACATCCAGCATGGCCTACATAGTGGTTTGGGCAAGCCTCTGTTTAGCATTCATCAGATTCCGAAGCTGGTATGTCTGAATCCAAACGGCTGAAACTGCCACTGACTCATTGCAGGTGTAATTATTGCGCCACCGGCCTGCGGAATCTGGATGACGATAGCCGCGACCGCCCCAGTCACTACCAGGAATATATTTCGAAAGGCCGTATCGTAACGAAAGGGGTTCTTCCCCAACCGCTGGCGGCGTGGATCGGTCTTGTGGGATGTTTTCTTTTGATCATTGTGTCGAGCTCCGTCTGGTGGAATCTGGTACCTCAGAAAAGAGACATGGGCGGAATTTCAGACGCTTGGTCAGTTTCGGTGTACTTCCTCGTGAGTCTTCCTACAACCTCTGCATTTTGATCCATGGCTGAATCGACCGTCAGGAGGGAATCCTCTTGGTGCTGTGGGCTATCTTAAAATTCTGGAATAGAAACTGGAAGAGAGTTTGGTGGGTTCCTATGGATATCAATCCTTCGGATCCTGAGATGCTACGCGACTGTATCGACAATCTTAACTCGGCGTCGAAAAAGGCGGCTGAAAGGGATCAAGACAGGCTCGAGTTCATGGATTGGGGTGCCGACGATGAACTCAACGGGCATGCAGCCCGACGAACGGATTCGGCCAGTATCAATTTGGGTCCTACAGAGAGGGAGCCATAGGTTGGGCGGCACTAACTTAGCACAGATATTGACCAGAGACAATGAGGAGGGCAGGCATCCGAATGTTTAATTAAAGGGACTTTTATGTGGGAGAATCTTTATGCTCATTATGGACGAGTGTCCTCCCAAGAACCATGATTGCGTCGTGAATCTTTCATTGTCTCGGTATGCGTTGTTAGGCAGGCTACCTTGAGCAGATCCAATAGAGACGAGCGTTAGATGTTCAAAGGGCAAAAGTGTGATTGCAGGTCATGGGCTGCAATGCGATGCAGTTGCCTGCCAGGAGGCAGCCTAGTCGTGATCCTACGGAGATGCGCAGTATATCCGAACCGGTTAGCTTGGGGAATTGGTACCAATCCATCGCCCCCTTTGTACATAGACCTGCAGGAGGCCGGCATGTGGCTTATCTGCCTCCTGACCACGTCAGCTCCCTGGGGGAAGTTGGGCCAGCCGGTTGAAGCGTCAAATATTGTTATCGATGTACCAGCCCTGTGGTGGCGACGTACTTAGACTTGGATCAGGCACATGGTCTCAGGATCAACACCCCGAAGGAGGCTGAACTCCAGCCCTGATCTTCTCTCATCTGCCATTTCCCCACTCACGCCGCTTCTTCCGCGTGCATCTTTGAACACGACGCACGATATCAACCGTCATGAACGCATTTCCGAGTTTCTCTATTACATCTGAACCGAATTTGATGCCATAGATGATTGATAATCGCCATTCCGATGAAGCTGAGGACTCGGCTGTCGCCAGACGATTCGAGAGGCCTTGAAGAGGTTTGGCATGACTAACCCCTTCACGCACGAGTCGATCGCTAGGCGAGCCAGGTCAGAGGTCGATTGATGATATGGAGCTGGAGAAGCGCATAGAAGACTGTTTGACTGGCGTCCTTTCAAGCGCTCTTCTCCGATGTGAACGGTGTTCTGGCCACATCGGGCCGGAAGAGAAGTCCTTCTTTTGCCGTTCTGATCTGGAGAACATTTGGAACTCCGAGTCAAGGCTGGTTGATGTTGTCTTTGGGCACTTGAGCGAGGGCCAAAGGGAGGTCCTGCTCACCGATCTTCTGCTATTCATCTCTTTCCTGGTCAAGATCGAAGTCCGCCCCGGATTTGTTGTTTCGTGCAAGGATGTGTTCTTTCAACCACCTGAGTCGACCACCCTGAGGTTCAAGGATGACGACGGACCAAGAACGCATGCGGACCTTGTTCATATGGGTCTCACTCCCCGGCAAGCCAACAGCTGGAAAGAACAGTATCGCTTCAGGCCAGCCAAGATCACATTCGCCACTGAACGGTGGGAGCCTCAGAGAATCGACCCACGGATTCCCCTTCCATTCGAGCTCACTGAAGATGTTTCCTCAGGCGTCAAGATCCATGGCGGTTTCGGTGATGACGCAGGTTACGAAAGTCAATATGGGACCGTTCGAGTATGTTCACTGGACATCTTGGCCATGTTTTCAGGATTCTTCTGACCTCGAGAAGCTTTACACAATACCCAGAGAGTATATAGAAAATGAAATAAGAGCGTCTGAGACTTGGGAACCAGTGAGCTATAAGCCCCATCAGGCTAATTGTCAGAAAATACTGATCGAGTAATAGACAGCACCTCTGTTGAGAATAGTCAAATCATTCTCGGCACGACAAAATGTGATCGAAGAAGCCAAGAATATGGAGCTCCTGAAACAGAGTCTCGTGACCAACCTCAATATCTCGATACACGACGCCATCATAGAGCAAAGACAGGAAGACGACACTGGGATAGTGAGCATTGTGTCTCCGTACGCCAGTTTTGGTGACCTGGCCCAATTTCTCGCCGGTGGATATGGTATCACCGGAGGTCACTGGGCCCAGATTTATGACGTGGCTAAACAGTTCCCTCGGGCATCGAATACTCATCAGTTGAGAATGTCTCTGTTGGTACAGTCCAAGAATTTAGCTTCGGCCTTGGAATTTCTTCACAATGGGTTCACAACCAAGGCGAATGACTGGAAGATCAAGTGCGCGCACTTGGATCTCAAACCTGCAAATGTGCTGATTTTCGAATCAGCCCAGAAAGACGATGTGGTGGGCCATTGGAAGCTTTCTGATTTTGGGATATCCGTCTTCGGTGCTGAACACCTACAAGGCCCTCCAACAGTCGAATTAGGCTCAGCTGGAGACTTTTTCAACAAGCTTGAACAGACCATAAGAACGTCTCCGAAACGAATTCCAGGCGTGTACCAGGCCCCAGAAATTGAACACTCAGACGAGAACGGCAATCCTGAGTACAGTGCCAGGAGATCCGACATTTGGTCCTTTGGCGCAATATTTGCAGAGGTTTTGGCCTACGCCCACGGGGGTGCTTCAGGGGTGAAGCGATTTGACCACAAACGAAAGCGACGAACGACAATAAACGGCGAGCTGGTGCACAACGACTTCTTCTACACCACGGTGCCAGAGCACATGAGGAAGACATCCTCTGCACTCCCGTATATTCTCAGACGAGAGGTCTTGCTGTGGTTGGAAGAGTTCATCTTCGAACATCAACCAGGTCCTCCTCCGGCGGGGATTTGTTTTAGATGCTGGGCAGAATGTGTGCAGAGCATTTTGGAGGTGAACCCTCACAACAGGCCGAATGCGCCAACTGTCTCTCAGTGGATCGCGGACCTACACAGACACGCCAAGGAAACCACAGTCCAGCACATTGAATTCGTGGGGCCGGGTCCGAAGAGTCCTAGCCCGGTGTGGATAGATGAAGATTCTGAAGATGAACCAGCGCTGCCAGAGCCGACGGTCATCATTGGGCCCAAAACAGCAGAAAGGGGTCGTCTCACGGAACTACCCTTATCGTCTCGTGATGTGATCGATTATGACTTGGACGGGAAACGGCTGGTGTATCTGACCAAGAGGAGCATCGATCTGTTCCTCATCGGTAGCCCGAGATCTTATGACGATGTCGAGCAGTTGCAAATTGATCACAGATGGTGTGGGATCAAGATTGCAGAACCGTACGTTGTTGTCTGGGGGTCCAGACCGTCCCATGGGCGGGAATCAGCGGTGAGTCCACAAGTCCGAATTCCAGAGCTACTTTCTGACGCACTAGGTAGTTACGAGTCTACAGAATAACGAACGGACAGCTATCTCGTACTCAAAGCTCAACCAAAAGTTTGGACTTCAACATCACCAGGAGGGTGGCAGTGTCGAGGCAGGGCTTTATTGCCGTGATACATAACGACGAGATATTGATTCTCGATGCTAAGTTGGTACCTCAATGTTGAAACAGTCTCGAGAAACTTAGGAAAGTCTGACCATCTCACAGTGACGAAGGCCTGAAGCAGCTGTCGAAAATCAAAATGATTTGGCAATATCCTGTCGGCAAATTTGTAGACGTCGCCTTTGACTCTTCGGGCTCGGCACTATACGCGTGGGGTAATCAGGACCTCTACGGCATCCTCTGCGTGTACGAGTTCGAAGAAGGAGGCCATGGCGTCGGCGAGGAGATTTTCCGGGGAAAGTACAAGGTAAATTAACAATAACTCCTATATCCGGGTATCTAGCCCGACTGACAGAGGCACAGAAAGCATTTAGCGAACACAAAGCTCTCATATTACCGTTTGACAAGCAGCGCGAGTGCGTCATCGCCGTTGGGCCGACGCCAACCACTTTCTTTCTGGGGAATATTGACCGACCTCGTCGGGACAGCTCGTCAACCTCCCGAAAGAATTCCTCCTCGACTGGCTCAGAGACCTTCACTTCTCAGAAGTTCTCGGAGCATCCAAACGGATATTACGCTTGGGCCGGTTGTACCGTCCGAGATTCGATGCTCCTCGTGGGAGCAACAAAAAAGGGCCTCTTGTCACATCGGAAAGTTGGGATTTCCGAGCAAGTCGTTACTTCGGACGGTAGACTTCGTGTTTCATCTAAACCATCAGACTTCCCAGCCCTGGAGACCAAAACGCCATGGTCGACCCGACACAACCCAGAGCTGAACACGGATGTGAAAGTGGGTGTGTTTCCCTCGAACGGGGCTGCTGAGGAGCATTCCGTTGTCGTGTATTACAAGAAGGGTGTCATAGAAGTCCTGTCGTAGGCTCAACGCTATGAAGGTGGCGTACCACATGTGCTTCAGTGGGTTGGTTGCACAGGGGTAAGAAGATGCAGCAGATTCGCATGGAATATTGTTCTGGAGAAGAGCATTTGTTTAGTAAACAACCCAGAGCTCATCAACTCCGGTCCAGGATCTCTGTGCCCGTTTAATCCCTATGCAACCGGTTGTCCAAGTTGTAGCACCTTGAGAAATTCGACAGCTGCCCTCAGCCCAGTCCGTTCTTCGAAATACAATAAATGAGGAATGTTTCCTGAGCTGGCTGTCGACTCATAAAATGTGCTTCAAGGGTCTCATGCAATCGGGCCCGAGATGCAAGCAAGGGGGCCTTGTCGACCCCACTGTCAAGCTTCCCCTGCCCCCTATACTACAATCTGGAGTCTAGCTAACTGCAAAGGCTGTGTCTTGCCATGTGCACATGTATCAACCATACAAAAAGCCCCGACGGCATGCTTGTGTCCCGACTGACGTGCGTCCAAAATGTTTACGGTCGGGTGCAAGCTCCGGCGGTCTGTTGCTGTCACGGCAGTGGGTTCGTCGTCGACCTCGCTGGCACGGCCGACCCTTTCAGGACCGCCGAGCCGCTGTCTAGGGACATCGGCTTCATCAGAGACAGGCAGAGACGAGGGAGAGGGAAACAGTTCGGCCAGTCACCGAGCACTCCCCAAGCGCAGACCGGTGGCCTACCGATATAAGCCCTTGGCATACGGGCCAATGACCGTGAGCTATGCCGACATTCTGCGCCGAGCCATCTCTACACCCATAATGGACTCCAACCGTGTTCTCAACCAGGTTCGCAGAGCGTTACAGCCCCGGCTCCAGGATCAGGATGCCTCTGTGCAGCCAGAGGAGGGCTCACTGCCGCTCGATCATGTCCTCAGCCGCTCTCTCCGCTTCCTGGCGACGTCATCCGGGCGGATACAAGGCGCACTGTCTGCGTTGACAGAAGACATATCCAGCGACGCCGTGCCCGATTTGTACCCCCGTGACTTCGCCACAATTCGCGCTCACCACCTCGGCCGCTGGTATGCGCGGACGCTGGCGTTCAAGCACGAGCATGGCTCCATCAAATATTACTTGAACGCTGTCACCTCTTCCACAAAAAAGGCACGCAACATCATCATTTCCAATCGCCTCAAGTCCATCGACACATGGCTGCGCGCCCAAAAGTCAGCCTTGGGCCGCGCCCTTCATAAGCATCAACCCGAACTCGAAGCTGCGGTTTATACAATGGTTTGCGAGCTGAGAGCAGCCAGGCGAGCCCAGCAATGGCACAGGGTTTGGACGCTGGAGAGGAGAGTGGCCTCGATTGCCTCCATGTTTCTACTGCGGACACCCCTCCTGCCTGCGTCTCCCGATCTCCATCTCAACATGGACGACGGAAGACTGACAGAAATATCCATGTCGCGCATGGCCGAATGGGACGACTCGTACCAGAATATGTACGAGGAAGACATGCACACCAGAGAGCAAATGAGTCTCACCAGAAAGCAAATGAATCTACTGAAGCGTAATTGGACCGTCTTCACAGCCAAATGCCCGACCACCAACGACAAAGAGCTCATCGTCATACGACAAGACCAGTCGATGCCCCCAACTCCCCTCTGGCCTCGCTTTGGGAGCCCTGTGGTGCTTGCCGATGGCCACACCCCCGCTGCTGAACTTGATCCAGAGGGGTTGCCACACAAGTTGAAGAAGGGGATAGACCAGACACCTGGTGGGCGTAAATGGATATCGAGAAACAAAGGGAGACCTGGCAATGGTCCAAGGATCAAAAAGCCAGCGACATCCCTCACCCAGCAGGCAAGCCCACTCTGATGTACACGAGGCATGAATGACATGTGGGATAATTGTGAGGTGGAGTTCTGGTAGATGATAACGGGGGGTGGCCAGCATAATATGCGTTTAACCGACACATTGTAACTGCACCTCACGGCACTGGGCTAGACTCGAAATTAGGCGGATCGGCCAGCGGGTACGGGCCCTGGGCTGAATGACGCACGTGTACTCCTTTCGAAGCCCATCCTCCCACCACGAGACCAAAGACCAGAAGATGCTACGAACACTGCTCAAAGGAGCTCGAAGACGGTGACTAAGTGTGCTGGCGCCGCGAGACTTCGAGCAGCCCTCGCATGCAGCATCAATGTCGTCGCTAGCCCGGTTCTACGCGGTATGCCCTCTCTTTCTTTTCTCTTCTCAATCGAGATGCAAGTCGTGACTGGCACAGCCTGGCTAATGATAATCTTCACCCACAGCGGTCCTACGCACCAGACTATGTCGGCTTCGTGATCCTGGTCGCCGCATACGCATTGGTCAGTACTACGCGCATTGCCAAGCTCTCTCTCCTGCTGATTACCAAGACGTTGCGATCCACCCCCAAGAGCTAACTGATCAACCCCCCGTACCACAGATCGCCCTCCTCGTCGAGCCCTTCCACCGCCTGTTCTACATCAACGACCTCGCCATCTCCTTCCCGCACGCCGAGGTCGAGCGCGTGCCCGTGGCCCTCAATGTAGTCTACGCCGCCGCCGCGCCGCTGGTGCTGATCGTCCTCGCCAACAGCCTGTCCGGCGCCTCGAGGCACAAGCACCACGTCGCCATCCTGGGGCTTGCCATCGCGCTCATCCTCGCGAGCTTCCTGACCGACACCGTCAAGAACACCGTGGGCCGCCCGCGGCCTGACCTGGTCGCCCGCTGCAAGCCCGCGCCCGGCACCCCGGAGAACAAGTTGGTCGGCGTCGAGGTGTGCACCGAGACCCGCCACCACGTCCTGCACGACGGCTGGCGCAGCTTCCCCAGCGGCCACAGCAGCTTCAGCTTCGCCGGCCTGGGCTACCTGAGCCTCTTCCTCGCCGGCCAGGTGCGCCTATTCGTCGTCGTCGGCGCCGGCGGCAGCGGCAGCGGCAGGAAGAACAATGCCGGCGCGAGCCAGGGACCCAACGGGAGGGCCGGGGCGGCGGACGACGGCGACGACAGGGCGGTGTACGCCAGGGGCGACCTCGCCCGCGCTCTGCTGTGTCTGGGACCCCTCCTCGGGGCCGCCCTGATCGCCATCAGCCGCTGCCAGGACTACCGCCACGACGTGTACGACGTGTGCACGGGCGCGCTGCTGGGCTACGTGGTCGCCTACTGGAGCTACAGGAGGTACTGGCCGCAGCTGAGCAGCTGGCACTGCCATGAGCCGTACCCAGGTCCTGCCAACGACGGAGGGGGCCTGCCGCTGTACGGGCGCCTCAGGGACGAGGAGGAGGGCATCGGGGGCGGGAACAATGTAGGCATAGAGCTGGGTCCTCTCCCAGCCAGACAC
This sequence comes from Diaporthe sp. HANT25, assembly GCA_013435955.1. Taxonomy (NCBI): domain Eukaryota; kingdom Fungi; phylum Ascomycota; class Sordariomycetes; order Diaporthales; family Diaporthaceae; genus Diaporthe; species Diaporthe sp. HANT25. The sequence goes on along the minus strand of JACBFG010000027.1, from coordinate 48,393 downwards.
TGAGAACCCACCGGCTGACATTGCATTCTCTACAGCCAAGCTGAAAAAGACGACTGATGTACATATGGGAGTCGAGAGGCAAATAGTAATCTTAGCATCACGGGTATCGATGATTCCATCAAGTGGTAAATGTGGAATATCCAGGCTGGCCCTGCGGGCGGTGTATGAGTAAACGCCTAGTGTTGTTCGTTCGTGATTTCGAGCCCATCATGTGGAACATGGGTTCAGCGCGGTCATCGTCATCTATTGATACACGGGCATTATATGAGGCCAACTCCCAAGTCATCTATGATCATGATGCAGTCGTATCATCCTCCTCCCCTTCACCTGTCCTCGGTGGTCTCCTCCTTCGCCAGGTCGTGTTTCTTCAGCAGCGCATCGATCTCATCCGCATCCCACAGCCGGTGGTAGATCTTCCCGTCCTTGGTCTGTCCCACCGTCGCAAACTCGATCTTCTCACTGCTCAGCTTGGTTGAGTCCATCGTCTTGCTCAGCACCTTGACCGCCGTGCCGCACGCCTCCTCCAGGCTGCAGTCCTCCTTGTAATCCTGCTTCAGCAGACTAGACGCACTGGCGTTGTTCGCACCGGCACTCGTGGCCTTCCAACCTCCGTAGTTGCCTGATGGGTTCGACAGGTACAGCTGGAACTGGCGCTGGGGGTCCCAGCCCGCGTAGATGAAAGACACGCCAAAGGGTCGCAGTCCACCGTGTTGTGTGTAGCCTTGCTTCAGGTCGCAGAGACGGCGCACGAGTTGCTCGCAGGGGATGTCCTCGTTGTAGGTCAGGAGGTAGCGCTGGGCGGCTTGTCGGGCGTAGTTGATGAGAATGTTGGCGTCGGCGGTCATTCCTGCAACGGCGCAGATCATGTTGCTGCGGGCAATTACGTGGTCAGCATGCACTGTGCTGCACTGCACTGCACCAAGAAAGGACTCAAGAATTCAAAGGATGGTAATAAGACGCACTCATTCAGAATGTAGAGCTTCTCGGCAGACGTGTCCTGCTCGAGCAGCTTCGACGTCACCTTGCGCTCAGCAGCCAGCACGATGCCATCCTTGGCGAGTATTCCAATAGCAGTTCCGGCATGGGAGATGGCCTCCAAGGCGTACTCGACCTGGTAGAGACGGCCTTCTGGAGAGAAGATGGTTGTCTGGGGCGAGTGTCAGCAATGGACAAGTCAAGGCGGTTGGTGGCTCCCCTTGTTGGAAGCTCGCAGCTGGTGCTGGGTCCAGGCTGAGTGAGGTCCAGATCCAGCCCCTGCGCAGACTTACTCGGGAATCGTATCTTCGAGACATGGTTGCAGTTTCCCGGCCGAACTACAAATTCAGGTTATCGCACAGTACGGGGGAGCACTGGTTGCTTGACGGGTCTGAGAGGGAGAGTGCTGGTGGAATGGGATGGGCTGGCTGGCTGGCGTAGTCGAGAGTGTGTGCGGTGGAAGGTTGTTTGGAGAGGCTGCTGGCTCAGTGACGACGGCAGGCAACTGGAGCTTGACGAGCTCCAGGCAAGCGAAGGCACGCGTCAATGGGCGGCAGCTGCAGGGGATGGGGCCAAGACCCCAGCTCGTCCAGGACCCATGTTGATGGATTCCCAAGGTCGATGGGCACTTGGGCGGCCGAGGCTAAGCTGTTCCTAGTTAGTGCGGGGAGCGGTGCTGTCGCTGCCGATTCTTTAGTCAGCTCTCTCGGTGAGTCAGACCAATCATCGAGCTGCCTCCTCTTGGCCGTTGGAGATGCATTCGCAATGGCTTGGTTGAGGTTCCTGCCGACAATTGTTGCTCCTCCCCCTCGCCTCCACTTTTTGTGGCAGTCTCCTCCAACCTTTCCCAGATTTCTCCTTCAACTCACTCAACACCTTCACCAATCCCTCCAGGAACTCTGCCAGAAAGCGTGTCGCATCTGTGTCGCGACCGCATCTCGATTTAAATCGTCCCACACGCGACCTTCGTGCCTGGAGCGTCGCGTGCGCCACGCCTCGGCCCAAAGCTTGAACAAAACATCCCACTTCGCGACAGCAACGCGCGCGACACACTGCCTGTAGAACTTGTCCATCCTCTCTTTTGCCCATCTGCGTAGGCCCGTCGACTCTGCCTCATCTAGTAGCCTACCCTGCCAATGACTGTATGACACTGTCCCATCCCACTTGGCGACAACATCACCATCGGCATCCCAGTGCGTTTCAACCCACAGGAACGGCAGCAGACAGTGGCAGACTCCCAGCAGCGGGCAGACCAGCTGTAGTGAAGAAAGAAACCCCAACCAACCAACCACCCACCCATTCCTCACTGCCTGCTGGCGACGGCGAGCGCGGCACCCCGAAGTGCGCCCTTCGCCACTCCACGTCCAACACCAAGCAATCACGACCCAACCGCTTGGTCGCCCTCTCGCCACAGAGATCACCATGTCCGAAGCAGAGCCCCGCCGCTCGGTGCGGAGCACCAAGGGCCAGCACAAGGCTCTCGATGCCCTCGAAACACCCCTCGAGCCCAAGCGCCGCGGCAAGAAGTCATCCAAGAAGCAGCAGCAGTCTGAGCCAGAGCCCGAGGACGAGGACGAGCTCATCCGCTGCGTCTGCGGCGCCACCAGCCAGGACGGCTACGCCGAGGACGAGCCCTGGATTGGGTGCGAAGGCTGCGGCGTCTGGCAGCACAATGTCTGCGTGGGCATGAGCATATTCGGAGAGGATCTGGAGGACGTCACATATTACTGCGAGCAGTGCAAGCCAGAGGACCACAAAGACCTCGTCGAGGCTATCGCTAGGGGCGAGAGGCCTTGGGACGAGAAGCGGCGCCAATACGAGGAGGAGAAGGCGGCCGAGGAGGACGAGAAGAAGAAGAAAAAGGGCGCCAAGAAGGGCAAGAAGCGCCAGAGTGAGCTGTCTCAGGACGACCCCAGGTCCTCCCAGAAGTCTGCCATGTCCTCTGCCTCGCCGGCGCCCGAGAAGAAGGCCTCTGGCGCGAAGACGGCAGCTAGCAAACGCAAGGAGCGCCACGACTCGGCTGACACCACGGCCACAAAGGTGAGTGGCCCTGTTTCGTTTTACCTAGATACATCTTTCCCAACTGACATCCAGGATCAGGAGCCATCGAAGCTGCGCAAGGTCTCCGAGAGCGAGTCCGTGCCTGTTGCTGCCGACTACGAGCCACCGAGCGACCTGGCGAACAACATTCCTGAGCTTCCCAGTGGCCGCCAAGGGTCCGCAAAGTTGCTCCAGAAGGGTCTCGCGCATGCAATCAATGTCTATGAGAAGGAGGGCGGCTACAATCCCGCAGATGGCGTCTCGAATGAGTCACGGGCGGAACGTCTTTCGATTGCCATTGAGAGAGCTGTCCACGATTCACATCCCAATGTTCAGGAGTACGCGAGGCAGTGCCGGACCTTGTCCGCCAACCTCAAGAGCAACCCGGAGCTGATTGTCAGGCTGCTCAACCACACGTTGACTCCACCGATGCTGGCTGTCATGACATCCGACCAGCTCGCTTCGGAGAAACAGCAGCAAGAGACCGCTGCGGCTAGGGAACGCAGCATGCGTCAGTCCATCATCGCCACGGAGGAAACGCAAACCGGACCAAGGTACAGGCGCACACACAAGGGCGAAGAGCTCATCGAGGGCGATGGCTTTGCAGTCCCCAGCGAGACACCATCGTTCCCGCAGCGCCAGATCAACCGCGAGTCTTCAGGCCAGGCCTCGAAGTCTGGTTCATCGGCCCGCGCCGGTGGTCCAGCGTCTCATGCTCGCACGCCCTCTGGCGAGCCCATGAGGATCGACACTCAGCACTCGCCCTCCAACCCGGACTTCGATATCAACAAGGTCTTCTCCAGCGTCAAGTCCCCGACCGGGTCGCAGCGGCGCCGCCCGTCGGCTCCTGCTCCCGCCCCTTCACAGGGTCCTGTGGACGATCCTGATGTGGATCGTTTGCTTCAGGACGACGGAAACGAGTCTCCTCCTTACTCCCCAACCGAAGAGACTGACCCAGATGTCGTCTGGCGTGGCAAGGTCCAAATGACAAATATAGCGAACTTCCAGGCCAAGGCCAAGCACGTCGGCGGGGCAGATCTCGCGAAGACTCTGGGCATCTCGTGGAAGACGTTGGTCCCCCAGGAGCTCGTCATTGGTGGCCGCCTGGCAGTCGCGACTGCGACCGAGTACCTCTGTGGCATGCGATGGAGTCCTAGCGTGGACGTTGTCGTCGCCAGCTTGACAGCAGCATACGATGATGGAAAGAAAGACTTTGAGAGGATCTATGAGTACTTCGATACCAGACAGAAGATCGCTGTTGTAGGCGACAAGTCTCTTGCAAATGTCAAGGACACGTACCTGATCCCCGTGCCAGCTGGTACTGGCAACCACCCCGAGTTCATCCTGAACCTCGAAGACAACTACCTGCCTCAGACCCGGGACGAGAACATGTTGCTCCTGGTGATTGTCTTCCGCAACGACAACTCGACAATGACCAAACTCCACGGCTCTGAGTGGAACAACAAGGCGGTTCCCTCGCCCTCGGCACAAGCCAGCGCGACACCTACGCCTGCGCCCCAGAATTTTGCGCACCGGAGCGCGTCACTGTCTGGTCCCAGCTTCTCGCCTACGACGCCGCATGTCGGCTCCGGGGGTTTCCCGCCGCCGCAACAGCCGCAACAACCTCAGCAGCCCCCGAACAGGCCACTGACACAAGAGGAGCTCCAGCAACAGGGCGAGGCCGTGGCTCGGGATATCCTCGGCGAGCACATTTCTTGCTCAACAGTGGCTTTCATCTTGCCTCAAGCTCATGCGATGCAGGCAAGCGAGTGGCACATAGTGCGGTCGATTCTTGACAGGGAGCCTCAAGCGCGTGACAACCTCAAGTACCTTGGAGAGCTCATAGAGAAGGAGGGCCAGGCAAAGCAGCAGCAGCAGCAACAACAACAGCAGCAAGCGGCGCCCCATCCTGCCCCGCCTCAGCTCAGCGCGCCAGCACCATTCCCACCGCCAGCACAACCCTCACTTCCGCACCCTCATCCACAGCAGGCTTACGTCCCACCACAGGGACCCGCGGCGCCGGTGGCCCCAAGTGCGTCGCCGAAAGCGCCCCAGTCTGCTTCGCCCCCCAGCACCACGAGACAAACTCCCATCTCTCTGCCGTCTATTCCGGGAATGCCTGCTTCTGTCCACCAGTCTTACCAGGCTGCGCAAGCACAGGCTCGTGGAAGGGTCACGGAGTAGAGCGTATCTACGGATGGACTAGGAGACCTGCAGTGAGGATGAGAGAGGGGGGAGGGGGGGTAGATGGGCTTGCCGAACGGATAGTCGGTGAAGCTGTACGAGAAGGGCCTAGTCAACAGGTGCCCGGTTGGGTTTTCGAGCAGCCTCTTTTTTGTCTCTCCAGCATTGCCTTGTAGATGATGATGCATAGGCTTGGCCATGATTGGCTCAAATGGTGGAACATGCTAATGGGAGGGAGTGGAAGAGGTCGTCGAGTGTCTTTCGTGATACCAGAGTTGGAATTTCTACATGCAATTTGCCTCGACACCGGGGGACCAGGGAAGGGGAAAAGGCGTTGTGCCTGGCCTGTATGCTTTTTAGGGGAATTTCTCAAACAGAGGGCTGTGGATGCCGTCCACCCAGTCTATCTGTGACACTTATTGTATTTGTATGCTTGCTCGGGAGGGACACGCGGTAGTACCTAGGTAGTGAACGGGAACCATGGAACCGAAATTTCTACCTCGATCAATATCTGTGCATAGTACTTTACTGGGAGACAATTAGATGTGGGTGGGTGTCATGGCCACGCTCGAAGCACAACTTTAGAATGGCCACCTGACATCAGGCTCAGGAAGAGATTTGAAGTAAATTAAAGATGTCCATTAGCGTTTCGCAACTCTTGAGAACACTATCTACAGTCGTAGATACCATATAGTGGTTTTGTTCTTAATCTATATATATATAAGGTTATATATAGTCCCTTTATATAGTAATAAATACTTAAAGACCTAGTATTAAAAAAAAAATATTAATAATAATAGCTTTAAAAAAAAATAGCTTTTTATAGCCTATAGCTAAGAAAATATAGTTAGCCTTATAATAGTTATATAAATAAGACTAATAAGAACTACTTTTAATATTACTATAAATTATTAATATAAGTAGCCTAAAAACTAAAGTTAGTAATTTAATTATATAATAAAGATTAAATTAGTTTTAATAAGATTTCTTTATAAATATAATAATCTTATAAATATAGTTTAAGTTAAAATCTTTTATTCTTTATATTTATATTAATAAAAAATTTTTTAAATAATCTTAAAAGAAACTATAAAAATAAGCTTTTAAAAAACCTTTATTAAGTAAGCTAATATAATAGCTAATAATTATATTTAATATTACTAATTTTAATAAAAGTTAAAATAAAGAACTTAAAATAATTTATTATCTTATACTTATTATTTTTTTATAAAAATATTTAAAATCTTTTTAAAGACTAAAAAGATATAATTTATTTAAGAATAAATAAGAATAATATAAAAAAAATATAATCTTATTATATTATATTAGATTTAGGTAATTATTTTTATAAATAATATTCTTATTAGTAAAATTAATTATTAAATAGTAAGTAAGAGTAAAGAGAGGTTAAAGATTCCTAACTTAAAGGATTATAAGATAATATATAAAGCTATTAGTAACTTTATATACAAGCTTATAGCTAAGGAAGAGTTACTAAGCTAAGCAGATAGTAGATAGACTAAAAAAAAAAAAAATAGTTGATTTAAAAAAACATTGTGGCTGAGGCTGTAGATGCTGTATACTAACAGAAAAGGAGAGGAGAAGGAGAAGGAGAAGGAGACGAGGGAACTGCGGGGAGATGACATTGTCCTGAAGGATGCTGCGTCGGACTGAGGCAAGTATTTGGAAAAGTTGGAGGAGTGGGTTGAGAAATGGAAGCACAACCAGCCTGAGGAGGTCGTATGAGGGTGACCAAGCTTTGTCGAAATTAGTTCCGAATATGTCGTGCTCTTCAACAGCGAACAGGCTGAAAATTGTCTCGACTATAAGAACTTGCAAGTGTGGCAACAGGGAAACCAATTATTAATTGGATACCTCCGCCCTCACGATTGCTATGTTGATAGATTGGAGGTACGGGGGGCATCTTGCCAGAAGCTACGCAGGGTCTTCTTTTCCATGGATGAGCATCCTTGATCAAGACGTCCAAGTCTCGACTCGGATACGTACGCCTTTGAGAGGTGAACACGACACCTTAGTGACTCAGGGTCCATAACATGCCACTGAGGAAAGGTGGAGGCTCAAAATGGCCTGTGTTGTCTGATTAGGTGACTCTGGAAAAGCTGTGATTCTGCTGCCGTCGAAATCTAGCTTTGATACCTAGGTATAAAACAATACTCCAGGTACCCTCACATCGCCGACAACATGGCATCTCAAAAGCAAAAGCACCACAAACGCAGGTTGATGAGCAGATTGCTCACCACGGCCTTCAAGCTTTGCCCCCCAAGAATTCGGCTCTCGTGATCGTCAGGTCGTCGCACTTTATCCTCCATCATCAGACAGGACTCCTTGTGATCACACCTGAGGCTGGCCCCGTTTCGAGATGTATTCCGAGCACGATCATACCTTCACCTCTACACTCATTGACGACCTGCGCAAGCAGAGGACTAGACTATGGATCAGAACCCTCATACTCTCCCTCATATTGGGAATGTCTGGCATTTGCGCATTGATATTAGCGGTTCTCTATGGTATGGGGTACTTCATGTATTACTAAACACCTGATCTTGTGCAATAGCTGTACTAACAGGAATACAGCAACAAAGACTTGTGATGTCTCCTCCGCGCCGGCAGAAACCCTAAGTACCGCCACCGTGAGCAAAACGGTTTCCGGCACGTTGACCGTCACAGTGACTTCAGAGCTCACGCCCGCTCCCAGCACTTTTCGGGAGTCTGTCACTATCTGGACAACTATATCACCTGGCTCGGGAGAGGCTGGGCCGGTGACGGAGCTCCTGACCACAACCGAGTTTGCCACAGTTCACTCAACTATAATTTCCACGGAGACGGTTACGAAGGAAATGGTAGTTACGAGCACGGCAACAAAGACGGCGATTGCAACATCGGTGACCACAGCCACTGCCACGAAGGTAGAGAAATCTGTGGAAACGACAACCTTGGTTTCTACAACGACAGTCACTGCGTCCAGCCAGTCAGGGTAAGTCAATTCATTATTATCAGATGAGAATTCTTAGTAGTCTTGCCATACTTTTCATGCTAACACGTCCTCTCAAGGCCTACAAAAGCATGCCAGTCGGGCATGACCATGGGCGGAAAACGCGTGCTTGACCTGGATGACTCTTACTACTTTGGGTTAATGAACCTGACCATAAAGAACCAGCCCAACTCACATGGAAAGGCCCCAAATGACCAGGTCGTACGCGACATAGCGTGCTCATCGATGTGGCGG
>JACBFG010000027.1:20543-33435 GCA_013435955.1 Diaporthe sp. HANT25 | reverse complement strand
GGGGGGGGCAGGAAGGAAGGTGCGCACGGGGCAGGCAAAAAAAGAGGCAGGCGGAGGCGCAGGCAAAGGAGGGACGGCGAAGGCGAGAGAGGGCGGGAAGGAGGAGGCGGTTGGTCAACAACGCCAAACCTTAGCTAGGGCGGATTTGGAGTGCACCAGGGGGTGAGGGGGGGTTTTGGTAGGTATCCGAGGCCTGCGGTTACGAGGGCTCTGGCTGCTTTCTCTTTCTGCTGGTGCAGGCTAGTAATCGGCTGGAACAGGCCTAACACCTAAGTAAGTGATGATGGCCGGCCTGCCTGTTTGCCTTTTGACTTGAGAGAAGAGGATTAAAGTGAAGACGACTTCTACGATGGTGTCGTGTCTTCGTGCCTTGCCCGTGTGGTCAGACTGACTGGAGATGAAGATGTATGTGTATGTGGATAGATGCAGGTGCAGATACACATTTACAAGGCCCAGTCCTGTTGTTCCAAGTCTGGCGACCTTGACCTCACCTCACCTTTGGTAGGACTACGACTAACGAACAGTAACAACAGTATCTAAGGTTCTGCCGTCGGTCTGCCCCCTTTCAAGGGTAGGAGGGCTCGGAGGGGGAGGGGAGGGGGAGATGGGCACCTGAATTACAGGGGCGACGGGCACTTCAGAACCACCCACTCGGCTGCTGCTGGGACGTGGGCGTGACGGGATGTGTGACGAGCCGAGTCCACTGCACTGCACTGCAGCCCAACCAACGCCCTGCCCTGTCTCCAAATGTTATTCCCCATCGTCAGCAAAACCACCAACGAACATGGCAGTTGGTTCTGATGCTCACTCACCAACAGTACCGCACCAACTCCCAGCTGGTCAAGGTGAAGATTCTTGATCTGGCCCGTCTTCCACCGACCTTTGCTAAGTATTTTAAATACCAGAATCTATATAAATAAACTTGCCGTCGGTCTCCCCATCTTACTTTCCCCCCACCCTCACCCGCTGACCACGGATCTCTGCCACTGGCAGTGCTGGTCTGACCCTGGCCAGGGAGATCAAAGTCTTTCATCAAAAGAGACTGGATAAAAAACAAGACGTGCGCACGGAAGAGTGACGCCACTCCCGCTGCCGCTCCACGCCCAGTGCCCAAGTGCCCAAGCCCGAGTGCCCACTTCATCGGGTATTACACTTTTCTGCATCTCATGAAACCCGCAGTATTGCCTACCGTATATCTCTCCTGTCTGATGTCCCCCTCCCTCCCAATATCATCCCTGCCGTCCCTCCCACCTGCCCGTGCAGCCGTGCTCCGTGCCGTGCCCATGCCGTGCCCCTGACCAGGCAGACCCAGACCACAGGTTTCCCCCGTTCTCGTTCCCGATTCAGACCCAAGATCCAGATTAGACCCAGCGCACGCACAGGCACGACACTCCTTCATCTTCCAGGCTGCCCAGGCTGCCAGCCAGCTGAGTCCTCAACTGACATAATCCACCCAGAGACAGAGAGACGGCCCACCATCCCGCTGCTGACATTTGATCCTGCCTCATCCCTTATGATTATTATCATCATCACTATTATCAGCCGCTCCGCTGGTGCCTCGGCTGCGCAAAACACCCAGAACAAGGAGCCAGAGTACTAACCTGGCCAGGTGGCAACAAGTTTTGTCCATCGCATCCGCCCGGATCGTCCGCTGGTCCTCGGGTTCGGTTCGCACGATTTGAGATTTTTTATATTTATTTTCGGTGTCGCTAGCTCGGGAAATGCCTCGTCCAACAGGATCGGTCCTCCGTGCCGTCCTCGGCCGAGTCCGACTCCCTGTTTTAGATTCCTTTCACAAAGCCCGGCGCTTGGACCTCAACGCCCTCGATGCAGCAAATGGCTTCTGTCGCCGTGCCGTGCCATGTGGTGCGAGGGTTGTTGGGATCAAAGTCAACATGGGTAGGCAAGTACCTAGTAGGCAGACAGGCAGGCGGGGAAGAAGGAGAGGTTCATCTGGACTGGGTGCCTGCTTGTGTTTGGCATAGACATCCTATTATTACCTGCAGCGTTCGTTCAGTTGCCCTTTCAGAGCCAATGCTCGGGACGGCCCCCTGGAACGTGGTTGGCTGATATCTATATAGAATCGTCTTGACCTCCAAGTCCAAGCTCCCATTTGGGTTGTGTCGTCCAGTGCATCGAATGCTGCCGTCAAGGATGCTCTCATCAATTGACCTATGGGCGATTATCCCACAATAGATATCCCGCGGTCGATTGTCTAAGTCTTGATGCACACAATTGTATTCTTCACACCCACACTCAGGTACATGCATGTAGACACCCTCATGGCTAGGATTCGAGGCAGACAAAATTGCCACACCACAGAAACCGCTTTTGATTTACATATGGTCCCTCAGTATTTCTGGAAAATACAGTCTCGCTGTTCTGCTGATTATGCCGGAAGTCAAAGGTACAACTTGGAAGTCACTTCGGGGCTGGCCTTCAACGGGCAGGAGCCACGACAGTTCTCGTTCCTCCCCGTTTCGTCACGGCAAGGCAGACATGCCACACTGGGGGGAAGCTCACCTAAAATTTCTCCTCTTGTCTTCCGAGGTTCCAAGATTTTTGGAATGCCTCATGCCTGAATGTCTGGTACCCATCATCCCAACACCGTGGAGCCCAGCTATCGCCACCCTCGAGCAAGACCCGATATTCCCAATCCCTGAGCCTATGGAGCATCGTTGGATTCGCAGTCCCCCATAATCTGTCTGACCGTCCTCCTCCATTTGCAAGCCCAAGTTTCCCATAGGGTCAAAATGGAGGTGACCACGGACGAAGCTGGTGGCATCGATGTTGAGCTTGCCAAAATGCTCGTCACCACCATTGTACGTGCCGGTCGCGATTCTCGTGTTGCCAGATGGCTGGGACTGACATCTTGCCCTCCTTGAAGCTCAGCATCATACTTTACGGAAGGTAGATGCCCCCAAATCTCTGTCGTCTTGGGCAGGTATTTGAGCTGATGATCCTATCGCTATCCAGACAAGCCTTTCCCGAAAACTGTTTTCGGAAGGTGTCGGTTCGTGACTTGGACCATCCTCTGGCCGCGCATGAGCACCTCATCTCATCTGGACAACGTCTTTCGTCCAAAGACGACCCGTTTCACGTTCTTTCCCCAGACAAACACACGTTGGTGTACATGAGGGAGTGTGACAATCATCGTTTGCACGGCTTGCTCGAAGATCTGGTCCGTCCAAGGCACATTTGAGAGTGGCACAGTAGTGCAAGAAAAGGAAAAGCTGACAAGTTCTAGGACCAAATTTTCGCAGCCCTTGCGGATCGACTCATCGGAAAGCTTTACATCTGCTTCACAAATTCCAAGAAATGGTCCAGAGACAGTCTGCTCGAGTGTTACACTCTCAAGTTCAGCTACACTGAGCTGGGGGACTTCAGCATCTATATTGACTGGGCCGGAAAAGATGACACGCCATTGAAGGAAAAGGTTTCACCAGATGTCTTCAAGTCCTTGAAACAGGTGGTTGCCGGCTGTCCACAGCTCCCGGACCCGTTCTACACGCGCTTGTTCGTATCTTCTATTGATAAGAAAACCACGCTCGAAGGCGCCTGGGCTGGGAATGTCCACGGCGTCAGAGAAGCACTCCTGCAATTACAAGACAGGAAAGGGTCAAACAGCGGTCGGGTTGGGAGGTTCAGGTCAGTACTACCTGGTCTGCAGACTGTTGCATAGCTGACGACAAGGAGCTTAGCTGCACGCCCCCATCACAAGAAGCCGATCGAGGAGTCCCCAATGCAGACGAACGACTGCTCCCCGATGCTCTACCGCGAGCGACAACTCCAGAACTGCCACAATCGTGCAGTTCCAGCACCACGGTATCAGCCAGCCCAGAAGTGAACTTGGCAGCATCGCCAGCCAAGCCGACATCTGATTCATTCGCCTCCAAGCAGCAGAGAACACCAAACGAGAGGTTCACTTCCCAACCTCATCAACAGGATGCTGTAGGCAATACTTCACATTCAGGACCGAGATCCTCTTTCAACGAACACCATGCTGCCTTAGGCTCAATTGAGAATTGTGGTCACGATCGCCCGTCTCCTTTTGGATCTACCCTGGTTGATCAACCGCTTCGCATGAACTTCAAAAAGCGTGGTCCACCAGAGTTTCGTTCTGTGGCAATCAGTCGGAGAGCAGAAGGGGAGGCAACAGTGGCTTCTAAGCGTCCACGTCTTGTGAGTGCAGCCCTTTCCCATTTGCACCAGACGACTTCATTCTCTGACTTGAAGCTCACAGGCCATGATTGAAGAGGTTCCGGGGGATCTGCCCCCTACACAGCGCCTGGAAACTCCAAGTAAAGGTCGACAGACTCAAGCGTCTATCAGTGTGAACCCAAGCTTTGCCTTCCTCGACTAGTCTACGTCACCTGCAGCCAAATCGAACACACAGCAGCACTGCGAATCGGCATTCCGTGCTCTTCTCAAAAGCAGATACTGCTCGCCTATCCGGCAGTCAATGAGGATCTGTCTCGCATATTGGAAGTTTCTGTGACAAAATGGTGCTGGGCCACAAGACGGTGGTAATGTGCTGGATCGATTGTAGCTAAAGTGCTTGCGAATAACTGAGCTGACTTGAATTGTCTCACGATGTCGAATTGTCATGGCGATGGAAATGTTTTTCACTGTTAGTTTGAGAGCCCAGCTAGACGGATAAGCTAGATTGGACCACAATATTAGAGGTTTGACTGCACATAGGGATAGTTACATATTCGGTTGACAACAGAAATGGAGCCACGAGCTCTGATAAGCCTATGCCGAACACCCCTACTCCGGCCCCCCCTCCCGGCGATAGAAAGAAACACCAAGACAATTAATTTCACGTTACCCATCACTCCTGTTTTACATCAAATCAATCAAAAGACCGAGCACAACCACCCTCTCCATCCCCATCATCATCCCGCTCCAAGAACCCAGGACAGCCGTAACTGCCATCATGATCACTCATTGTCGCCGCCGTACCCAGGGCGCGTCGTGGTGGTAGGCTGAGGCTCGGGCCCGCTCACCACCACCGACGTGGTGCGGACGATGACGGTCGTCAGGGTGCTCTCCACGGGTGGGATCGGCTCACTGATGGGGATGGAGAGGGTGGTGGTCGGGACGGGCGGCGGCGGGGCCAGGGTCGCCGTCTCCGTCTCCTCGCCCGGTGTCAGCGTCACCGTGTCGATGATTGTCTCGGTCGCCATCCCGCAGACCGTGGGGAATGGTGGGGTGCCCGTAGTGCCCGGGACACCTGGGGTCTCAGTGGTGCCTGGGGTCTCAGTGGTGCCTGATGGGACTCCTGGGGTGTCTGTCGTCGTGCCAGGAGTGCCAGGAGTGCCTGGGATACTTGTCGTGTCTGGGACGCCTGGGATGCTTGGGGTTTCTGAGGTACCTGGAGTCTCCGTCGTGCCTGATGGGACTCCTGGAGTGCCTGGGGTTCCTGTGGAGCCCGGTGTACCTGGTGTAACTGTCGTGCCTGGGACGCCTGGGACGCTTGTCGTGCCTGGAACACTTGGGGCCTCTGTGGTCCCTGGGACGCCTGGGGTGCTCTGGGTCTCTGTGGTGCCTGGGATGCTTGGGGTTTCTGTGGTTCCTGGAATCTCCGTCGTACCTGATGGGACTCCTGGAGTGCCTGGGGTCCCTGTAGAGCCCGTTGTGCCTGGAGTGACTGTAGTGCCTGGGACGCCCGGGACACTTGCGGTTTCTGTGGTGCCTGGGACTCCTGTAGTCTCTGTGGTGCCCGGGACGCCTGGGATGGTCTGGGTTTCTGTAATGCCTGGCGTTCCTGGCGTGTCTGGCGTGCTGAGGGTGGTGGGCGGAACCTCGACGGTGACGGTGGTGTCGTTGCCATAGTGCGTGCCTGGAGTCGTGACGACGGGAGGCGGCGTCGACTGCGATGCGGTCGCCGGGGGAGGTGGCGACGGCTGCGGCGGCTCAGACGAGCCGGATGAAGGGCCAGGGACCGACGGCGATGGGACAGAGGGCTCCGGAGTGGGCTCGGAGCTGCCCGGCGTAGGAGACTGGGGCACCGGGGGCTGGGTCTCGGTCGCGGTGCTTATGGTTCCCGGAACAGTAACGACAGAGCCCGGGACAGTGACAGTGGTAGCTGGGATTGTGACAGTGCTTCCTGGGACGGTTACAGTGCTTCCTGGAACAGTGACGGTCGTCCCTGGGATCGTGACTGTCTGTGTGACGGTGAAGATGGTGCTGCTGCCCCCGTTCCCACCGGGCGTGCTCTCGGATACTGTGGCCAGGCCTGGGTTGGATGGGTACACAGTCGTGGTCGTAGGCGGGGCAGTGGACGTCTCTGTAACGGTCACCTGAGGTGGGCATTCACCAGCTGGTGCGCGCGGAAGAGCGTTGGTATCACGGTACTGGTTCCTATTGTGCTCAGCACGTTGGAAGCGGCCAAAGGCTTGGGCCTGGGAGGAAACCAAGATGGCAGCGAGAGTGAGAAGGCTGCATGTCTTTGTGTGTGCCATTTTGAGAACGGATAGGAGATGCTGTTGCAGTGAGGATGGAAAGGAGGCGCTGCTTGTTGATGGACTATCTCATGCTGGACGGATCTTTCGAAGTCGTGAGTTGGCCCTCTTTATATATCACGTCGTTCACATTCATATCATCTCAATGTCAGCTTCAATTCAACTACTTCCATGATAAAGGGAGATGGATAAATTCAGACTATCGACCATGGCCATGTGTTTTCACGACACAAGTCGAACCTCATGTCTGTCGTCACATGATGTTCCCCTCCCAGTGTTAACGTTGCAGCCCGTTGCGAAGGGATGTTGGATGATAGACGGCTACTATTGATGCTACGAGACACCTGAGTATATGAGTTTAAATCAACACCGAACGGCGCGGCAGGACGGCAGGAGAGTCAACAACAAGGCGATGAGACGTTGCGAAGGGAGATGGTATCACAGATCACAGTCTTCGGGAGACGGATCGATGGGGGCGAAACCGGGTTATTGGGGTTATTGACGAGATGGTGTTGATTCGGGATCGAGGGATGGAGCGCACGTCCGGCACGATCCCGTCCGGTGTTTGTGGGAGGTAAGCCATCGGACACCACCGAGACCCTCCCTACATTTATAGATGGGTTTCGGGCTGTTGCTGGTTCGGTTGGGTAGTGTGTTGTCGGCCTGCTCAAGGGATGGATGCGATGGGATGCAAAAGCACAGTTGAGACTTTTGGGGGCGGTTGTGTGTGGGTTAGTCAGCAGCAGGCCAGGTGCTGCAGAAGTCATGTACCTCGGTACCCGGTACCTGCCCAGGTTACGGGAGGGCTGGTTGCCTGCCGCGAGGCAGAGGATGAAATGATGGGATGGGAAAGTGCAATTTCGCATTCATCAGATCGCATCGCATCGCACCATCTCACAACACCAACGCGCCTGCGACTGCGACTGCGACGTCAGCACGCCATACCGTCTGGATGGACGCGACTCTCTTGTGAACATTTCTTCTCCCACGCATTCGCTCTTTATGCAACTTTCAATCCGTTCCCTGTAAAGGGGAACCAACCATCAGCCCAGAGACAGAGATCAAGACAAAGACACGCACCTCGACCTCGACCTCGACCTCGACCTTACCAGACCCAACTCTGCTGCTGCTTCTTCTCCTTTGTCGCGCCCATCATGGGTAACTGTGCATCGTGCCTGGGCCAGCGCCGCCGGGACTCGGTGGTGGAGGTGAGAGCGGCCCTTACGTTGTTTGCCGTGCTTGAGAAGCCCAATGTTCTGCCCTGCTGACATGTCGGGGGGTTGTCGGTGGCCAGGACGAGGAATCGCGTCTCCTCTTCGACGACCCGAACGGTATCCACTACGGCAGCTTTGGTGAGCAGCAAATGACGAGTCAGAACGATCCTATGGAGGCTCAACGAGAAATCGAGGCTCTTCAGCGGGTCGTTGCCCGAACATCCGAGTACGTTGGCCCCCGGGACAACAAGACAGCACAGCATGCGACCCCTCCCCTCCCCCCTGGAAAAGTAGCGACTGACCCGTGGCAATGCAGCAACATGGTGGATATCTTTGAGATCGCACCCCCGAAGGACGCACAATACAGGGCACCGCCCACCCCATACGGCCTTGTGGGTCAGGAGGCACGTCACATGCGGTACCAGTCTCTGCTGTCCAAGCTCAGCGCGGACGAGGAGGACACGGCGGCAGGGGCCAGGGTCGAATGGTCTGCGGAGGAGGAGGATGAGGAGGAGGACGAGGCCGACGACGCCGCAGGACTGCAGAGGGTAGTTCCACAGATCAAGACCGAGCCCAGCGACGCCCTGGTCGGCAACTTTCGAGAAGCTGCAGCGGCAATGGCATGATTGCATCGAGCAGGGACAGGGGCTTCACGCGGACCGGGATTGGACGACACATCACATCACAATCTTCTAGCCTTTCCTTATTTCAACTTCATGGCTCTGACGAGCATACGCCCAATGTCATGTGGCTGCCACATGCAGCTGGGCAAGGTGTCGGTCGCCCGATGCTCGTCCTGCCCATATTATCACACCTCCTATGATGACACACAGGACCCGAGACAGCGGGCGACCCACCATGTCGGACAGGGTGCTGTGCCACAGTACAGTACCAACTCCCGGAGCCGCACTCCGTTGTGGGCGCGCCGGCTCATATGTATTCTTACACCACACACAGTCCATACCAACAAGCTTTTCTTTCTTCCCTTTTGTCCACCCACCACCCACCCCCCACCTCACCGATCTTTTCCTCTCCTCGACGGCCGCGAAGTATACTGAGCTCGGATCTCCTCTTTTCAGGCCCGGCCACCAATCATCTACCCCCCCATGGAGATTTTTCCAAGGGCCGCGTCCAGGCCAGACCCATTGAGCAGCAGCCACGTACGAACTCTCCCTGATGTTGCTTCGAGGTGGAGACTAGCATCGGCCCTCGCACGATTAGCTTCAAGTCAGTTGCGTTTCGTCAGAATTTTCTCGCCGTGCTTCTCCGGCTTCGGTGCATGTTTCGCCCGGCACGAGTCTGGGGGCGGCCACTGCAACGCTGGAGATCCAGGGCCCTGTTTTGGGTTCCGGCGGAGATCAGGCTAATGCGGGAGCAAAAACCTGTATCCCAGCCGATTGGAATCGTCCCAGTACAAAGTGCAGTAACTGCGGCCTGCCTCCGGAGGCTCTGCCAGATCAAGAACAGTGCAACTGTGGGGGACAGGAACCCTCGCGGCGCCGCTTAGAAAGGCCAACCCACGAACTGTCGATCAAGGGACTCGGGCTTCCCAGGCTGACCAGCGGCCAGTGACCAGTAGCCGGCCCGGCCGACCAACCCACCCATAGACCTCCCTTCCGCACGTCCAGCCTAGGCTCAATGCCCGTTACTAGCTCTGCAGGGCGCGGCATGGTCGCAGCACTCGCGCGCAGCGTTTCCGACGTGGAGCAGAGCGATGGGCCAGCAGGCCCCGGGGCTTAATGTCGACGCAACAAGCTAGTCCTCACGGCTCCGTACAACTGATTTCCTGGGACAGACACGCAAGGGTTCAAGACGGCATTCGCCGGCGCTGTCTTGTCTGGTGTTTGGCGTTGCTACCAATCATGTCTGCCACAAAGGCTCGGATTCACGTCGCCTGCAGTCTGATATTGGGCATGGACGGCCGTTCGGGCGGCAGTCCCCACGGCCTACCAGCTTCGTCGTCCTGCAGATGTACTTCTCCCATCGTGCCACTCAGCGCCCCCTCATCTCTGGTCTTCACCCCATTCGCCGGTCCGAGAGCCCAGTTCCTAAGGCTTACGTGCTCATAGGGACGCTTGCTGTCCCGATGAGCCTGTCAGAACCTTGTGCGGGCCAGTATGATGCAAGTCAACGTGGGGAATGGGGCCCCGTCGACTCGGCTCACATGCATCATCATTTCCACGCATGACCCGGCACGTCTGAGACCGCATGTGCTCGCTCGTGAAGGGTCTGAGGCATGCGACGCAACGGGCAGATTCCTGCAGTAAGACTTGCTCCTCGGACCCCACCTGGACTGTCACCGGTCACTGAGTCGATCTGCTGGCCGTGAAGCTCCAACACGGCTCAGGTAAGCTTCTGGAAGATCGAGTTTCGTTTGCCATCGGTGATGGTGATGGAGATCTGTACATTTCCCAATCCTAGTCCAGCCCACTGCCCTAATTCCATCACATGCTCAGAAGAATTTGTTGAGCAACTCGCAAGACAAAAAAAAAACACCCCAAATTGATAAATTCTACACCCACAGGAACCTCTTACACCCGTGCCTCCCTGCCTCGGTTTCTTGTCTTGGTTGGCATCTGCCACTGAGTGATTCCCCAGCCGGCCTCCAGACTTCCAAGTGCCTGTCGTCCTTTTGTCGACGCCCCGTTGCTAACTAGCTTGTTTGCCCCCTCCCCCCCTTCCCTCGACATAACCCCCTCTCTCCACCGGCCCCGGATCATGATACTGTTCTTAGTCTGTTTTCATGCTCGATCCATAACTTCTCTATTGCCATTCTGACCTCTTCCATGTCAATCTCTGTCTTTTCAATGGTTGCCCTTCGATTACCCTCTCTCCTCCATCGCTCCACGTCCTGGGCCATTTTGTTGTAACGGCGCTGTTTCTTGTCGGATTGATCGCACAGCTTGCAATTTCCGGGCAAGTAATTTGTCTCGTAGACCAATTTCAGGCCACAGGTCTCGCCGGTTCGGTACTCCTTATTGCACTGTTGTCTGAAGTTTCCCCATTTCCAAAAGCCGCATTGCCAACGAGTCTGCTCGAAATAACACATATCCGGACAGGGGTGGGAGACCAGCGCGGCTTCTTTATTGACGAGGCGCGTTACCCAGCACTGGTGAGATGCGTTAGCCCACATGTACCCCTAACCTAATGGCCGGTAGAGCTGTGCTCTCTTCCGGCTCTAAAATACACGGGACGTACCAGCACAGGGTTTTGACCCACCGGGTGTGTGACGGGCTCAAAATATCTTCAGAGGTGACGTGATATGTGATCTTGGGGTGGAAGCGCGCTGACTTTGGGATGTCTTAGACTTCCCATGCAACAATTGGTGCAAATTGATACAGGTCTTCACAACATTGAAGCAGGCACATTCCATGATGCGACCGGGCAGAGAGAACACGTTGAGCAGGCACCATACTTATACCGTGATGGCCGACCCTGTTTGGCTGGTCTGGGAAGGTGGACCGGAACCATTGCCAACGCACCACTATCTGCAGCATCTCTGTTGACGAGGCTTGCTTCTTAGGAGACACAGCAACTTGTCTGCAAGCCCCAATATGCAGCCGGTCAAAACCCACAGTCAATGGGCAGCATTGCCCAACCAGTACTAGGAAATG
The DNA here is from genome assembly GCA_013435955.1 of Diaporthe sp. HANT25. Classification (NCBI taxonomy): domain Eukaryota; kingdom Fungi; phylum Ascomycota; class Sordariomycetes; order Diaporthales; family Diaporthaceae; genus Diaporthe; species Diaporthe sp. HANT25. Next base: position 22,140 of record JACBFG010000027.1, on the reverse strand, counting down.
TCCAAACCGTCATGAGTAGGTACATTTCCACCGCCCCAAACGGGCCAATTTGTCCCTCGGAAAAGCTGCCCAGTACCGGGCCCCCAGACCCCTGACATGTATCCCTTCTTCTTTCATTCACCCAGACGCATGCTTCCCAATGTCGGTTCTGGGCACTGGGCTCGGTCTGGTGGAGCCACGTTGTTTTATGTATCATCATATTACATGTGTTCTGTTTAAATCACTCCCGCCACCGCCTTCAATGCCTCCATGGCCGGTACTTTACTTCCTCCCCGAGGTGTTCGAGGCTATATTGCCCCGCCGCCCACACCCCTACCCTCCTCCCCCTGGCGAGGAAGCATGCATGTCAGGCCGTTTCGTGCCGTGAAACTGCAATGCCTGCTCGTGCACGAAATGGTCACCCAAGCCGGATAGGTCCGACTGAAGGCATGGGAATTGGCGTCAGCATGGGCATGGGGCCTCTCGACGGCCGTCGTTCCCACACTTCCTCTTTCTGGCCGTCAGAACCCTAATCCTGAGGATTTCTCACTCACTACCTCGTGCAGATCACCATGTCAGTACCCCACCCTGTTCAGAAACCAAGACTGGGTAGAGTGCGGTCCACTGGAGTACATCGCCGTCACCCTTGCCAGCGTGCTCTCCCTCCTCCTGGTCTCAAGGTTCCATCCCGCCGCCACACGAACTGCCAAGGGGATGGCGATCTACTCGTTGTATCTCCCATGCGCACGCCACCAAGCTGAACAGTTCGTACCACATGTCGCGACTGGGCAGGTCGGATGTCCTCAGGCTAGGCCCGCCCCGCCCATCAGGGGCCAGGGCCAGGGCCTGGGATCCCAGCATGCAGCTCGATAAGGTCAGTAACACAGACAGAGTCCTAGCCCTATGGAGAACATGGCCCAGGAGAGCATGGAACACCCTTGGACATTTTTCGGACGTCTCACACACTCCTCGTAAGGCTGAGCTGATGATGGCTTGGTTGGTCCGCCTTGGGTGAGAGGACAGCCTTCCGTGCTTCAGTCAGCAGGCGTGCAATTAACTCACAGCATAGTCATTATGGTCGAGGGGCTTGTCGGCCGTGCTTGGCTGAGGCAATGGAGACATATATCATATGCGAACCGAGTGTATCTGATGGCACTCGGCAGGTGAATCAGCCTGAGCTCATCAGCAATCACCGTATCGGGCTTGGAGGCTTATACAGCAGGCCCGTCTCGCCTGTGACTTGGTAGTGTAGCCACTGTACGGGGTATGGGCTTAGCAGAGGCAGACCAAGGCTACAGCGGAACCCGGAGCAGCGACAAGTGTCCGGATCTCTGGGCGCGTTAGCTGTCTACCTGACCACCCAGCCTGGGCACAGCAAGCGAATGGGGGAGACAGCCGTGAGACAACACATCGTGCATCTCACAAGAGTCACAGTACCAGATGATCCAGCGAGCCGGCCCACCTCCATGATGCGGAGCCACCACTCTCTACCGTGCCCAGCAGAGCCCGTTGACGAGTGAGGATGAGGACAGCAGACGAGGCGAGCGGCAGCATCAACAATGACACTGTAGACGCATTAGGTTTCGACTTTACCCAAGGTGGGCTCTGGACTTGCCTG
>JACBFG010000027.1:186-15721 GCA_013435955.1 Diaporthe sp. HANT25 | reverse complement strand
CCCCCCCCCAGTGTCTCCCCTGCGGGCCGTGATCAATCGAACCAGACTGGGGAAGGCGTGAGGGCAGCAGGGCAGGGGACCTCCCCAAGCCTTCCAAATACGGCGGTACGTGGCACAAATGCAGACGGGACGGCAGCAGATGAATGGAACCTACTCTTCGTAGTACGTACCAAAAGCTTCCTTCCACACACACACACACACAGAGAGGGAGAGAGAGACTTGAAGAGTTGCCTACTTCGATGCAAGGCAAAGATGATGAGTTGTCATGCAGCCGTGCATGGCCTTTAGTATAGTATACTGTAGTTAGTCCCGGGCAAAGGGCGACACAGCAGGTTCGGGCTCACCTGAACCCCGCCCTTCTCTCTCTTCTCCATGTGGCTCACCCGGCGGCTTGGGAAGGTGCTTTCCACCAAGCACAAGTACCTACCCACATAGGTAGTATGGGCAGGTACTTGAGGTGAGGCCCCCCCCCCCAAATGCAGACATGATGAACCCGGTACGTACCGATGTAACGATTGGCGAGATCGAAACGGACTCGACCCCTGTCCCCTGGCGCCGTGACGCAACGCAACGGGCAGTGTCTCGTCTCAGACCTGCCGTCCCAGTCCAACGTCCTACTACCACCAAGCACCAAGAGAGCGGGCTCCTTTAGCTCCTCCTGCGGCGAGTTCGCTCTCCCACGACACGACACATCACAACACAGCGCAAAACACACAGACAAACACGAACACACAACACCAGGCACAACACCCCGCGACCATCACCTGACCGCCCCTATGAGTGACACCTGAATAGAACCTCCAAACCCCTCATGACTTAGCTCCGACATCTGTTAGCGATCAGTCAGCTCAGCTGCCCCTACACGTGCATCTCTCTCTCTCTCTCTCTCTGTCTTTCTGTCTCTCTCTATCCCTCTATCTGCCGCGTACCACACCTGAGGCACACCTAAAATCCATAGACTCCAGCAGTACCTCCCTAGGCAGACACTCCGTAATCATTTCCTTCAGTACCTGATTTGTCTCACCACGGGGAGACCATCGCCCTCCATCATCCCGTACCTGACCTTGGAAGCTACCCAGTAGTCCAGAGTCTGTTCGCACGCGCGTGCCTGTTTCCGGCCAGGTGACTTTGGCGCTAGGTTCGTGGCTCGTCTCTTCCTTGCTGCTCATGCTCGTGCTCCGTATGCTCCTCGTGCTGCTCCTCCTCCTGGCCTCCGCCCCTCCCCCCCTCTGGTTATCATTATTTGCCAACAGCTGCTGTGACCCGGGCTAACAACAACCAAGGCCTCTCAATTTGCGCATTTTTCTCGTCGTTTCCGTGCTCGGCTGTTGGACCCTTGGTCAAATATCGGCAAAAGCCCGCAGCCCACACTCGTTCCCAACTCGGCCATGACAGGTCACCTTTTAGCCGCCAGCGGTTCTCAATCTTGATATTGAACCACCGACTTACCTCTTCCGTCGCAACGCGTCGCATCCTCCCCCCCGACGCCCGACCCACGCGAGGTGACAAGTTCCCCCTGGTCCTGCCTGTCACGCGCCTGTAGGATTGTGAAAGACACCTGAGCGGCGTACCTGCGTTGGTGACGCCCATTCCTACGCCCAAGAGAGCCCACATCCGATCAGACGGGCAAACTCGCAGGCTGGCTAGCTGACTGACTGGCTGGCTGGTTGACTGGCTGGCTGGTTGACTGGCTTACTGACTGGGACGCTCTATTTCTTCGCCCAACACCTGACGCGACTGTGCTGCAGCCGACGGCTCACACATAGCGTGCCCCATCGCACAGCGCAAGCCTCGCTACCCAACGGCGACAGACATGGCTTCACCAACGCCTGTTTGCTCCCAACCGGCTCACGCCTCGCCAACCCTTGCTACTGCAGGAACGGTGCTCCCACACGACGACACACAGTCCACACAGCTGGCCCACCAGGCAAGCCACCTCACCCTATCCACACAGATACCATGGCCCACGACGCCATCCGCTGCTGTCTCACCGGTCACGTCGCCCGCCGAGCTGCCCCCATGTCCCGCCCCCAAACGCACGCGCGCCTGCTCCGCCTGCTGTGCTGCCAGCGACCACTCCCCCCCGCCGCCACAGCGCCCGCGGCAAGCTTCCGCACCGATCGGACCACTCCTCCCTCTGCCTGCCACGGCGACCTCGACCTCGATCCCTGCCTCGGCCGCCGATGCCCAACCGGCTCCACCGATATCACCACCATCACCCCCCTGCGAGCACTCGAGTGACAGGGGCGAGGGCGACGCATGGGACTTCGGAGACGTAGCGTCCCCACAGGTGATGGACTGGCACCAGCGTCTGCGAGCAGCTGGTGATGCGCTAGGTGACAGCAACACCCCGATGATTCCCGTTACGAAAAGCGAGGACTATGCGACGCTGTCTGCTGGGCGTGACGCGAGGGTTACGTTGGCCGTGCTTCCGAACGAGGTCCTGCTCCACGTCTTGGGCTTCCTGGATGTGTCTGATCTGCTGGCCACCTCGAGGGTGAGTCCATGTCTGTTGATCCCTATGAAGGTGGAGAGACTTTTTGTTCTTGGGGACGGCGGTCATGTCGCCATGGATGTCTCTTCGATGTGCTTGCCAGACCACTACGAATTCCTGTCCACGTGCTTATCTCGGAGGAACATCCATGTGGAACGCTCTCGCTATCCTGCCTTACAGTTCGGACCGTTCGCAAACGTACCTCCCTCTCAACGTATAGCTGACCATGACCTCCGCGCAGACATCCCACCAATTCCGCTCCCTGGCCCTCGACCCGATTCTCCACCGCCTCCGCCTCCGCCATGCGCGCAACGTGCTCCCGCCGCTGCTGAGCAACCCATCGCGCCCGACCCTGACGGAACTAATCCAGCGCTCCATCTTCCTGACCAACACGACGGTGGTGTCGCGAAGGCTCGCGCGCTCCCTGACGGCGATCCGGCTGTCACGGAGGCTGGCCGCCCGTCCGGAGCCCGAAACCTTGGTCGCGCGGTCCGTGCTGCCGCCCGAGTGCGTGCCGTTCGGGTCCGTGGCCCCCGGGTTAGTAGCCAAGAGGCGGGCCGTCGAGCGCGAACAGGTGCGCGACGGCATGCGGCGGTGGGTCGGCGGGGTGTGGGAGCGGCGCTGGAGGGAGAAGGCCGAGGACCGGCGCCGGTGGGAGGAGCGGAGCGGCGTCGGTCGCGTGTGGAGGCTTCGGCGCTTCTGGGAGCGTGTCGGCAAGGGCGAGATACAGGCTGGCTGAGGTGTAGCGGCCTATGAGGCTGGATCGGTAAGTCAAGAATATGATCGCATGAGAGTAAGTGGTGAGGGCTAGAAGCTCGGCCGATATGGTTGGTATGGTTGCTATGAGACAAGATGGGATGACACTTGATGATTTGATTTCAACATGGCGCGCGGGCATGACTGGCGTTATCTCTTTTTTTGGTCATTTCCTGCGGGTATTTGGCCTGCGGGGCCTCGAGCAGCGGGACTGATAGACGGCGCCTGGGTTCCGACGTAGATACAATGACGGGATGCTGTAAAGCATACACTAAGTGGCTGAACAATATTCAAGCAACAATTCTTGCCGGATTTCTGGCTGGGAGCGAGTTGCACCGGCAGTGGCCCCTGATTGTGGCGCTGGAAAGGTCAATTACGCAACATCATCGAGCGCATAGAATGTCTTATACAGTTGTATGAATGTAAACAAAACACATGGTCCAAACAGTGTGTGCTGTGTCCCTTGAACGCCGGTATTAGAAAGGTCCTCCCCGTCCAAAAGATGCTATCACCTTGAGCCCACCATCGCCTGACCATGCATGCACGCAATGCTTTTCAACAAATAGCCAACACCCATCCCATCACATCCCTTACCCTCTGAACCTGAAACCTGCCCAGTCATCGTCGTCGTCTTCGTCCTCGTCCTCGTCATCCTCCTCATCACCACCATCACCACCTTGTGCTTTCGACTGAGCGGCGCCCGTCTCCGCTTCTACTTTAGGTTCATCTCCCTCGCCCTGGCCACCTGCAGGCACGGCCACAGCAGCAGAAGAATCAACAGCAGCGGCATTATTAGGGCCGCTACCCCTCCGGATGGCCTCCCTCTTCTCCTTGAGCCTCCGGACGCGGGCCTCGAGCTCCTCCATCTCCTCGAACTCGGCCTCGAGGGCCCGCGTCGCCTCCTCCTTCTCGTCCTCGAGCTGGGTCTCGGCGAGTGCCCGCCGCCGCTCGCGCTCCTCCTCGCGCGACTTGGCGGCGACCTCCTCCGCCGTCAGCGGGGCGGCGGCTATCACCGCGTCCGAGGAGTAGTCTGCTGCCGCTGCTGTCTGTTGTGCGGTTGTGGGTTTCTTGTTATTTTGTGGTGGGGCGTTGACGACCTCTGCCTCGAAGGCGGCCCAGTCCTCGTCCTCTTCGGCTGTCGTCGTGGTGGTCGTGGTCGTTGCCGTCCCTGCTGGTTGTATTGCCGGCGTCGCGAAGGAGGCCCTCGGGGCGGATGTCGTCGTTACGGATGCGGATCCCTGACCCTCCTGAGGTATCAGCGGACTCCTCCCAATCGGAGCCGCCCGCGGTGTCGACCCGCCCGATGTCCCGTTTGCGTTCGGTGTCGCTGGCCTCGAGGGTATCTGGAGCTCGACGCCGTGCGACGGGGTCCCTGACGTGCGGCGCGTAAGGCCTGGGGGCGTGGATGAGGGCGGCGTCTTCTTGCCTGCGTCGACATCCACCGGCGAGTGTTTCTTCCCATTGCTGCTGCTGGGGACACCGCTTGTTGCGGCGGAGCTTGGCATTGCGGCGGCAGCCGAGGAGGAGGAGGGCCTCGAGTTCGTCGGTGAGGTGATGTCCTGCTTGCTTCTTTTCTTGCGTATGCTCTCTTCGTCCTCCTCTTGGGCGTCGGCGTCTTCCATGTCCACGTCCGAGTCGGAGTCCCCATGTTTACGCTTTTGCCCTGCACCCGCACCCGCCCCTCCCCCGCCAATGATCTGTGCCAGCAAGGCCTCGTCGCTCAGGGTGTCCGTGCTGCCGGATTTAGACTTTTCGGGCCCGCTGCCATTGGCGCCGGACGTGGTGGCAGGAGGGCTGGCCTGCTGCTGCCTGGATTTCTGCTGGGCGAGGAGCCGCTGGCGGTGGCCTACGCTGCGGGCGTGGCCGTCCCAAAGGGCGTCACTCCTCAGGGTCTCGCGACATAAGGTGCAGGTCAGCTTGCCGGCGTCGGTGTAGGCAGCGTGGGGGTGGTTGATGCGGCGGGCGGTGCGCTGCTGGCGCAAGAGGGAGCGGGCGTCGGACATTTTCGGGGGTTGTAGGATCGTGAGACGGCGCAGTTCGAGTCGAATTGGTGAAGTGCAAGGTAATTGGAGACGCGAAGGTGGTTGGAGATGTTTTGCGGTCGTCCTTTGTCGCGGAACCTCAACTCTGCTTTCCTGCGTGTTCGGCGTCGCTCAGACGCTGCCACCGCTCATTCTTCCCCCCACGTTCAAAGTAGTCAGCCAATCAGTCAAACTGTCAGTCGGAGGGATTGATGTCGACTGGTTGTGAGTTGGCTCGCTGGTGATGGCTCGTGTGGTCGGTCTGCTGGGGGAATACAGGCTGGTAGGCAGGTGCAGGTGGGAATTGTCTTGTCTTGACCTCTTTTTTGTCTGGGCTCTTCCATGTCCAGCCCTTCAGGCCTCGTCAAAGCTCCACAGGTGCAGAGCACTGGCAGAGCAGAAGCAGAGGTGGAGCCATTCCGCCCACCGCCCCGTGGACCGCGCAAGGGTAGCTGCAAGGGTACGTACCGACGCGTGCGACGGTCTGGACTGAACCAACCACACCCGGCAGGCGTCTCATTCCAACTCCCGTCTCCAAACGTCACTTCGCGACTCTGCACGTCTTGACCTTTGCTTACTTGGCTTGACCTTGGGCAACTCACGACGGTGGATGGTGATAACAATCTCATTTTGACATTGGAGTTTGTCGCAAGATTAGCCCAATTGATTGAACGAGTGGGGCGCATGGATCACCAACTGCAGACCCCTTGGCCTCCCTCGTGGGAACGGTGACATACACATCCACATCCTCATCGTTATCTTCACCTCGCGATCTCAACCTCAGACTGAGCCTCGAACTCAGCCTCGTATCCACCCTCGCTGCCACTTTCAATCTCACTACGACTACTAGCCCGGGTCTTCTTGCTTTTAAGCCGGTCTGATAGATAGTGAAAAAGTGAAAGCACCCATCGGCAGACGACAACATGGCAGACCCAGCACAACATCAGCCTCCAAACATCTCATCCACCTACCCTAATCCGCCCGACTTCCTCTGGCGTGACTTCTCACCCGAAAATGTTTCGCGTTACGACGAACTCAGCAAGAAGTGGCGCGAGGATCACCCAGAAGCCGACGAGCAGGCACCCACCCTCATACCCGATCTCCCAGAGGATCTCAGACATCTGCAGCCACCACCTGAGCCCGCAGAAGGCGTGTGGAAGCTCTATGGCGACCGATTCACTGTACGTCTTCGATCCTATTGAATGATTCAACGACCGCTAACCATGTGCCCAGCTCAAAGATGAGCTGCCCACCCTCGAGGAGATGGGCGTGCCTCGCCTCGTCCCCAGCGCATCTCAGCCCACACCCGCCAGCCACTCCTCATCAGACGCAAACCGCGAGCGCGCCCTGAACCTGAAGCGCCTCGCAAAGTCCGTCCTGCTCAACTTCCTGGAGCTGATCGGCGCCGCCAGCATCAACCCCGAGGGCATCCTCGACAAGGCCGGCGACATCCAGACCATCCTGTTCAACATGCACCACGGCATCAACGAGTACAGGCCCCACCAGGCGAGGGAGAGCCTCATCCAGACCATGCAGACCCGCCTGGACCAGATCCGCGCCGAGACGGCCGCCGTCAACGCAGTCACTGATAAGGCCAAGCGCGTTCTCGAGGGCCTGGGCAGTATCGAGGTGCCTGCGCCGAGCAAGGCCGGTCTGGTCGAGGCTCAGGCTGCCGGCGGTGGAGATGCGGCATATGATCCAGAGGACGACGAGCTGTGGGACGAGGCAGCTGAGCTCGCCTGAACGAGCTCTGACGAGGATCGTTGGAAGCTCAGTGATGGGCCATTTGTTTTCACCAAGGCACATGGTGATGGTGGTGGCTTCGGCAGTGCTCCAAGATATGAGAGCTGGTATATACCCCTGAAATAAAGCAGCTTGATCTTGAACCTTGCCCGATGTGCACGAATAAACGTTCCGGAAAAGTGAAGCCAAATTTGCTGTTCGCCGAGGACTCAGAAATAGCCTCTTCCAGTAATTGCCTAGATTGAGGTTTGGTCCAGCACAGAAAACCATCTGCAGCAAAAGACACCGTCGGCTTACGATAGGACTCTCTCGGCCGTGACGGCTCGCTATGCTGCAGAATTCTCCTCCTGTTCCTCCGTCATTCAACCAGTCACCCAAAACCCTCATCGCGAACCAACACCGTAGTCTGATTTATCGCCTCAAGCGACATATGTTTTCGGAGCACAATATCTGTTCTCTCGTCATAGTATTTGGCTGCCGCTCTTGGATGGTGTAACCAAATCATGTTGGCTAAGCTCGAGGTCATGCCTGATGGATACAACCACACAATTCCCGTCCCGGGACATCTGGATTGTCCGAGCTGGCTCCCGTGCAGTGGAAGACGGTTCTGTCATATATTGCTGGTTTGAAGATCTCACGGATACAGGAGCACACTGGGAGCATTACATGAAAATCAATGCTGGGGTCGGGAAGATATAGTTATCACTTCATGTTACAAATCTGACTGAAGACTAAAGTTTTGTAATGTTTCTTGCAAAGTGCTAGTCAGCGCCGGTGAACAGCCACTTTTTCGACATGAAGCCAGTTAAGCTGAGGGATACCTTATCACAGCTGCTAGATGCGCGGCAAAATGTCGAGGTATACTGGTTTTATCGCATCCAGACCAGCATGGCTTCGAGCATCGGATCATTGCCCCTTGCCACCCATCCGACTGTCCGTGAGTCGGAACTATTGGTGATTATATGAGGCTAACCAGCAGCCACTAATACAACAAAGCCGAGAGCTGAGAAACCTTGACCTCAGCTTCGGTACCCACAAACGTAGTCAGAGAGCGACCATGGAGCTAATGCCGCTATTGGCCGCAATTCGCCATTAAATCATAGACGCGGATCTTCGGGCTGGAGCGCGAAGCGTCAGACGGTTTATTATCCCTAGACTATGTAAAGCCGGCAGGTAGAGTACTGTATAATCTTGAACCAACCTGGGGACCAACGTCCAAGTATAGGACCAAGCGAACGGATTTACTGTTTTGCTCAAGACTTGCAACAGATTCTAAATTCATGGGTCTTGCTAGGACAAGGATGAAATCCCACAATAGGCTATCTGACATCCGACAAGGCGATATCCAGCAATTGATTATCCTGCTGTTGGTCACCCTACATTGGACTACCCTCAACTCGATGATTCTAGAAGTCGATTATCGCTGAAGGGTATCATCGTCAAGGACTATGTCGAGTCACAGTGAAATGAAGGCCTCGATCGTGATCTGCGGGTCTTTGAGCATGCACACTCTTTCAAGGAGGGTAGGCGAAAGGCGATCACTCCTTCAGTTCAAGCAGGCCTTCCATGAGGCCAAGCATGTGAACACGAGCATGTCGGAAGTCTCATTCCTCGCTCTGCTGTTTGCAATGCTGCACAGATCCAGCGGCATATATCGCTTCGGAGCAAATCTGGATTCGGCAAATGCCAGTCCATAGCCTCCGTGATGCTTTGATGACGGTGCTTAGCGAGCCATGACGGAGCTCGTCTGATGACCGGTCCCCAGATTATGCCTGGCCATTGTGTCCACTCTGAAGCACGTATCTTGTCCCGCTCGTCCCCTTTCATGAGACGCCTAGCCAGGTTCGGACGGCAGTAAGCACGACAGAGGCACAGGGGGCTCCACACCAAGTGACTTGACTGAAATTACGATACAACAACAAAGCTCGTTGTCATCGATTGTCAATGCAGAGTAATGCTCGCTTGTTCGAACGTCGCAGATCGACAAGCCCCACCCATCAGGTGGAGAAGGACACAGATAATCGACGTACGGGATCTGTCCGCAATGGATCCAATGGTACGTGGCTAACTTGAATTGCATTCGAACGAGAGGGGAAATCGTCCAAACGCTCGGTTACCCTGATTCTTACCTACTACTCCCTGTTCGATACCGGCATACGTACATATGTAGGTGAAGAGCACAAGGAAACAGCCAGCTCAACTTCCACGAACGGAATGTCCCATCTCCCGTCAAAGTCTAAGTTGCGAGAGAATCTGTCCCGTGGCTATGGAGTGTTAGAGGTCCTGCAGTGTCCAGCGGGGTTTCCCAGGCTAAGCCCAAAGGCTATCTGCGCGGGTAGCGACGTATGAGACAGACTCCAGACCTTTCGCCACTCTCTTGAGAGGGCAAGAAAAGAAAGAGAGCTTCGGCTCGCGCGTGGTGTTTCAGGCCGCACAGTCGATATCCATAATGGGGAGGCTGCAGTAGTGTGTGTATGGAATGAACGCTCAGATTTTGAAGCTCGTCATGACGCGAGGTAGTCGCTGCGTACGTACCTTTGGAGGTAAGGAGATGTGTGACCGTCACATGCGACTGGACCGGGGGTTTTTATGTTGCCAGGGTTTCGTCACCGACGGTGGGAAAAGAAGCTCATATAGTCGATATATATTATGCACAACACCACAATATACATACTGATAATAACTGGGATTCCGTCTGTTATTCGTGACCGACGGGCGAGCTAGTCACCGGGATCGGAATTAGATCGGCCGAGGGATGGTCAGACATGGATGACCCAGCACAATGGACTGCTATGCTGCGGCTAGCAAGGCTAATTGATAGCTTACCACAGTAATAACGCAGTTGTGCCCTGCGGCGCACAGGCGCTCCCAAGCACGCTCTGTCCAAACACATCGAGACCCCATCTCCCCATATGGCGGTGGCTGTCTCGCTTATTATTCTGGCTGCGAACTCCACCTCGCACCTGCATCGTTAGTGTCCCGGATTCGTTCCCCGTGCGAGCGCGAAGGCGTCGACAGGGGGAAAAATCGAGGCCGCAGTCCAGGACTATGGGAATCAGATAACTTTGCCAAGGCTCGAGTGAACGTGGCCTGCGAGTGATCTCCGCATCAAAACAAGACCCTCACGGAAGTTGCCGTAGTATTCTAAAACTAAAATGGGACCGATCCGTCCAAAACTTCAACTGTCTTGAAAGACTACACGACCGTCGAGGAATCGGAGGACCCGTACCAGAAATATCATATATTACATCCTTGATTGGCTCGGCAGTTGATATCTTGGACATCAGATGAACCAAATAATAGGGGTTCAATATCGGGGTGCCCCTTTGTTGTTGCGAGCCTACTCCTTGTAAGGTGCGCTTGGAGGCTTCGCATTCCATCAACAGTCCGTCCTGCCAGCCTGCGCAGACTCTTTTGTCAATGGCAGGCAGGACGAGATAAAAGAGTGAGTGACGGGATTGCGCTTTGATAAAGCTTGGACCCGTACGGGCCCGGAACCTCCACAGCGATCCCCAATAGGCAAAGGGCTCCTGGGGACCCTCGCTAGACTGCCACATCGCATAAAGAGCTGCCATATTGAGCGGTTAGTAGTTAGGCTAATATGTCAGGCCCTGTAGGACTAACCTATAGGTCCTAGCTAGCTAATTAAATTTTTTAAAGTCTATTTAACTTCCTATATAGTAATAATCTAACCTAAGTTAGCTTAGCTAATAACTTTTAGTAGACTTTAATAGTACTTTAGGCTAGCAGGCAAGCAAACCTATATAGCAATAAATATTATATAAGTAGATTTTAGAATATAATATTAACTAGTTCTAAACTCCTTTATAATTAGTTTAATTTTATAAGATTATACTAGCTAAGGATATTATAAAATAATACTAATAGCTAACTATATTTTAATAAGGCTTAAGCTAGAGATAAATAAAATAGAATTACTAGTAAGTTAGATATATAGTAATATACTTACTAGTATTAACTTTTTATCTTATAATACTTTTAACCTTTTAAGCCTATAAGATAGTAAGATAGATAAATTATTAAGCCTAGCTTTAAATTATATAAGATTTTGCTCTAGAACTAGTAATAGTAAAGTATAAGACTAACTAAAGCAGCTATTAATATAAATATTAGATTTATTAGTAGTAAATATGCTTACTATTATAAAAGTATTTAAAGAAAGCTATTAGTTTATTAGGAAAAAGAATTTATAAGCTAGTGCTATTAATAAATTTATATTTAAAGTTATTTATATAAATATCTAGCCCTTATATTTAAATACTTTTAAGTTAAGATATATTATAATTATAAATATTATAAATAAAGATAAAGCTTAAATTTAGTATATAATATAATAAGTTAGCTATATTATATAAACTATTTTAAAACTAGTTATAAGCTAATTATAAATATAGATTATATATAAAATGTATCTTATATATAGTTATTATATAATTATAAAGTATCTCTTTCTTAATAATATATAATGTATTAAGATTTATTATAAGTATTTTAGTATTAAAGCATGCTTTTAAGTTCCTAACTATATTGCTTATATAGCTATTAAGTTAATTAAGAAGACTAGTATTTTTTTAGAACTTATAGCTATCTAGCTATAGAATATAAAGTATTTATAGCTAGAGAAATAGCTTATAGTATATATATATTATAAGCCTTTAGAACTAGTTCTTAACTAGGCTATAGCTAGTATAATATATTACTATAATATATTTAAGATAAATTATTTTATGCTTATAGAGTATGTCTTGGATAGTAGCTATAACCTAAGGTAGACTTATATTTTGAATTAACTAAACTATATTCTCTATTATTTTAAATAAGTACTTTTTAGAACCTAAAGAAGTAGTATTTTATTTGCTATAAGTATTTCTTAAATAATAAAGGTAAGCTATAGTATAGTTTTATTTATATACTAGTAGAATTTAGTTATAATATTAATAATATTTAGATAGTAATTTATAACTTAATAAGGTAGACCTTATGGGATATAAAAGGAACCTATAATATAATTATATAGCTATAATATAACTATATAAACTATTATAAGTTTAAATTTATTATATTTATAGTATTAGTACTAAACTAGTTCTAGGCTATAATTATACTACTAGTAATATATAATAAGAAAGAATTATATATAATTATAATATTATTTTTCTTATTTTTATAGACTAGGAAAGAGTTAAGGAAATAATTTACTTTATATATAGAACTTACTCTTATAGCTTACTAATACTAGATAAGATAAGTAAGGTTTTACTTTATAAAGTCTTTTAGTTAATTATATATATTAGTAGCTTATACCTTTATATCTATATATATATTAGTTCTAAACTTAGTTTTTTATATAAATTAATAGCTTTTTAGTAATATTATTATAGTATTTTAAGTTAAAGATAATCTTTATTTATTTTTATAAGAAAAGTTATATAGTAACTAAACTAGAGCTCTTAAATATGTCTATTTAGAAAGTATTAATTGCTTATTAGTATATAGTATAATATCCTAATCTTAGTAGTATTACTTTTATACTAAAGATATATAAATACTAATAGGATTTATTAAATAGTTTTTAAGTAAGCTTAAATATACTAGTTCTAAACTAGTTATTAATTTATTATAGTATATTTACTATATCTTTTATAATAGTATAAATTACCTTATTATATGCTTCTTTAAAGAATAACTAAAAGAACTTTAATAATATTATATATTTAAGATTAATAAGTTATAGAAATGTCTTTATTTATATAATAAGAGTAAGGTTATAGTTAAAGCTTAGTTTAACCTTATAAATAAGAGTAAGTTATTTCTTTTTTTTATAAAACTAGTTTTAAACTTATATATAGCTAATATTTACTTAAGGATCTTTATTAATAGTAAATTATTTATTACTTACTTTTACCTCTTTTAAAAATACTTTAAATTACTTATAAAAGAGTTTAATTTTACTAATATATAGTAATATATATATAGTAATAGTAGTAATTATTAAAAGATTATTATTATAAATAAAGAGATAACTTAGCTTAATAGTAAGCTATTTTAAACTAGTTTTAAAATTAATACTAATATATATTAAGCCTTAGCTAATACCTTACTAAGCTTAACCCTTATAGGAGTAATATATAAGATTAAAATCTAAAGTAATACCTTTATAAATCTATTATTCTCTATTAAGTTTACTTCCTTTATAGTATTTAGCATACTAGGGCTAAAAGAAATACTACTATATTTAGCTATATACTTATACTTATAAAATATAAAAATATAAATATATACTATATTTACTATAACTTACTTATAAGTATAGCTCTTATTCTAAACCTCTTTATAACTAGTTTCTAACTTATAATAAGTATATATAAGACTAAGAAGGTATAAGCATAGGCTAAATTATATAAATAAGAGGTACTTACTTAATGCTTTAATATAAACCTCTTTTTTATTCTTAAAGAGATTTAGAAGCAAGTAAATTTATATATAAATACTCTTAAGACTAGCTATCTTATAGTATATTCCTTTAGAACTAGTTTAATAGTAGCTAAGGCTATTACTACTAGTAGAGTAGTAAACTAATAATATTATCTTATATATTATACCTTAACTAAGAGAATTTACTATATATAAAAGAACTAGTTTTAATATTAATAAGCTTAGATTATAAATAATTAGTAAAGAAAGATTAACCTAAGAATAAGTTAGCTAGTTATATAGCCTAGCTTAATACTTAGTAAGATAATTATAAAGCCTATATAAAGTAAAGTTACTTAGCTAATATTATAAATATTAGGAGCTTTAATAGTACTAGTTTTAAACTATTATAAAAGTAAAAAGAATTACTATTCTCTATATTAGCTATACTAGTATAGGCAACTATTTAGCTTAAAAATAGTAATAATAATTTACTATCTCTTTCTTAGCTAGTAAGAAAATTAAACTCCTTTAATTCCTTTAACTAAAAGAAGATAAGGTATATCTTAAAGTCTATTAAGTATATTTTATAAGTACTTATAGAACTACTTTTAAACTACTATATAAAATAAGCTAAATATTAAGTTTAGCTAGATTTAGGTTCTTATAAATACTAATTAAATTATTCCCTTTTTCTAGTATAAGTATAATTACTTAGTTAAGCTAAGTATTACTTATACTACTTTAATAGTATTAAGAGTATAAAGTATAAGTAAAGAAGGAAAAAATAAAGTAAGAAGTTTAAAAGACAAAGTAGGCTAAATTAAAGATTAAAAAGCTATAGCTATAATTATAGCTAGCCTAAGTAAAGTAAGGAAAGGAGTAACTTTAAAATTAAATATAATATAGGTTCTAAATTAGTTCTTAAGACAATATATATTAAATCTTTACTTTAAACTTATATTACTAGTAATAATTAAACTAATATATAGTACTAGGATTATTCCTTAATAGGTATTAAGCATAGCTATACTTAATATATACCTTATACTAAGTATATAGTAGTATTTAAGTAAGGACTTTAGTATAGTCCTATAAGACTTATCTTTATATTAAATTAGATAATAATATAATATAAAAAGATAAACTATTCTATGCCTTATATATAATAAGTGCTTATCTAGTAAGGCTTATAGCTAACTTATAAGCTAGTCTTAAACTAGTCCTAGAGGTAAAGAGTATATTACTTTTAATAAAAATAAGGCTAGTAGTAAAGCTACTAGCTTAGTATTATTATTATTATTACTATAAGTAGTATATATACTACCTAAGTCTAATAATAGTATAATAGAGTTTACTACTTTACTAGTATTAAGTAATAATAATAGGTAATTATATAGTAGAGCTAGGCTACTAGTTTATAACTTCTTTATAACTTAGTAGAAACTAAAGAGTAGTAAGAGTATAAATATATTAAAAGGGATATTAAAATAATATTAGGTAATGTATTATATATAGTAAAAATATTTTATCCTAATATTAGATTTTTATATTTATATTATAATAAGGGTAGGGTACTTACTTTTACTTTACTTAAGTACTACTTAGGTAAAAGGGCTATTATTTAGCTAACTCTATAGGAAGTAAGTATAATTATACTAATATTTAATATATCTTATAAGTATTTTTAATAAAGAGAACTTTTTATTATAAGTATAGTATTAGCTAGTATTTAGATTAAGAAAAAAATAAAATAGTAAGCTATATATAAAGTTTTTTATAAGATATATAGAACTAGTTTAAGAGTAACTATAAATAAGTTATTATAAGGGAATATCTTTATTTTAAAAGTTATACAAGGTATAATAAATAAAATAATTATTATAATTAGAAAGGAGTAAGCTTATTTTATAATTAGTATTTTGTTAAAATATAGATTATAAAGGGTAGTATTTTAGTAATGCCTTTATATATGCCTAGAGCTAGTTTAATATAGGTTCTAAACTAGTTCTAGGCTAGGGTAAATTATAATTAAGAGAAAGCAAACCTAAAGATATTAAGTAAATAATTAAGTTATTTAATTAAA
>JACBFG010000026.1:3045943-3058376 GCA_013435955.1 Diaporthe sp. HANT25 | reverse complement strand
TTTATAATAGCTTATATAATAGTATTAAAGTATATATACTAATTAGTATTAAGCTATATATATTATATATCTTTATTCTATTATAGCTTTTTATAATTTAAAGTAGTATATTATAATAAATACTAATTTAGCTCTTTTTAGTTAAATATAAAAGCTAAAAGGCTAAAGAACTATAGTAACCTATAGTAGTTTTATAATAGCTACTTAATTAAGTATAAGCTATAGTTTAACTTAAGGTCTTAAAGGTCTAATAGTATATTACTATACTTCTATATATAAGGTAATAAGTTATTATATAAGCTAGTATAAAACCTTCCTTATATATCTACTAAGGAATAAATTTCTCTAAATATAAGCCTTATAATAAATAAGGATTATAACTAGCTTTTACTAGCCTATAAGAAAGCTTTTATAAAATATATAATTTAGTACTTATTATTTTATAAAAGACTATAAATAATATAAGCTACCTTAAAGATATTATAAGTAATATCCTTATATATATATAAGTATTTAAATAACTTTATACTTAATATATAGTTTAAAAGAAGGTATAAAAAGAATTATTTTCTCTTTATTAGGTTAATAAACTATATTTAGCTAATACTATCTTATATATACTTATATAGCTTTTAGTAATTTTTATTACCTTTTAAGTTCTTATTTTTAACTTAAATAAAGTAAGTTAAAAAGTCCTAGTATAAAATATAGTAGCTATTAGTATAGTTTATATTATACTAAAACTATATATTAAGTATTATATAAGAGTTTTAAAGATACTATATTAATTCCTTTATATTAATATTATTATTAAATATAACTAACTTCTTTCCTTTAAGGTATACTAAGAGCTATATTATAAAGGGCAAGTATATATATATATTATACTTAAAGATTCTTTAAGTAGCCTTATATAGGCTAATATACTTATCTTTAAGATACTTATTAATCTTATTAACCTATATAATCTTAGCTATTTCTATATTATTCTATATAGTAACCTTTATAGTTATCCTTATAAATACTAGATTTATATCTTTATAAATATACTTATAAATATACTTAATAGCTTATATAATACTATAAACCTTTAGATTAATATAGTAGTTATACTTATAAGTAAGGTATAAATTATATAAAACTACCTACTAATTATTAAAATTAAAATTCTAGCTATACTTTTTAAATATATTTATAGTCTTCTACTTATAATATATTAAGTATTTATTTAGATTAATAATTATATATTTAAACTAATCCTTTAAATACTACTTTAAGTACTTTTTTAAATAGCTAGAAATAATTATATTTATATAAAGAGAGTCCTTAAACTTATACCTATATAGCTTATATATTATTTAGGCTTTAATTACCTTTTATAACTAATTAGTTAGGTTTATTTTATAAATAAGTAGCTTTATACTAATATATTTATTAATAAAATTAGGATTTATTATTATATACCTATATATAGTATAATCTAAGAATAAAAGATAGTATATATATAAAAACCTATACTTTTAGTACTTAATAAACTAATAATATATAGTAACCTTACTAAAATATAAGTTTTATATAATATCTTAAAGTATTACCTTTACCTTTATATAAAATATATATATAAGAATATTTAGCTAGTTTATTAGTTTCTAGCTAAAATAAAGGTATACTTAGATCTTTAGCTATTTAAAGTTTACTATAGCTATTATAAATAAAATTAAAATACTATAACTTTATATAATAGCTATTAAGTCCTAGTATATATACTTTATATACTAAATACCCCTAGTATAAGTTATAAAGAGTACTATATACCTTTTAAAAGCTATAAGTAAGTCTCTAAATATAATATAGTTTTATAGGTTTTTATATAAATCTATTTAAATTTTCTTTTAATATATTTAAATTTAATATAGCTTATTTTAATTAATTACTATAAATATATTTATAATAAACTACTAAAAGAACTAGCTATATATAAATAGAACTATATAAGGAATATTATATATAAATAAATAATAATAAACTTATTTCTATAATATAGCCTTTTATTACTTTTCTAGCTTATTTATAAGAATAAAGTCTATATTATAGTTATTATCTTTATATAAAAATATAAGTATATACTTAAGTAGAAAATATACTAAATATTTTATATATATATATTTAAATCTATATAGGTTTATACTAATAAGGTTCTTCTTAATTAAGTAAATATTTCTTTATATTAATTCTTATTTAACTTAATAAAGGATAATCTTTATAACCTTATTTACTATAAGTAGATTAGTATAGTACTAGTTATTATTAAGGTCTATAATAAGATTTATTTAAGAGTTTAGTAAGATATAATAACTATATATAGAGTCTTATATAGTATTTATCTTAATTATATACTTTTATATAATCTTATATATTCTTATATATTTATTATATAAATAAAGCTACTTAAATAGCTATATAATAATATTAGTATTAAAGTTTATACTTTATTATATATAAAAGTTTACTACTATATTAAAATTATAAAAGTATAGCTAAGTATACTAGGGCTTTTATAGCTTAATATTATTTATCTTTAAGTCTATATTAAACTATAAGTTACTTATATAGTAATAAAGGATCTTATATACCTAATAGTACTATAGCTTATAACTATATACTTAAGTACTATTATTAGTTTAAATAAAGGTAAAGAAGAATATATTATTATACTTCTAAATATTCTATATAAACTTTTTTATATATAGATTTTTATTAAATAGATAGTTCTATATAAAATCTAAAGGGTTATATAATAGTAGTAAGATAAACTACTCTTTTTTATAATACTTTATTATTATTATTATTTTATTTAACTTACTATACTTATTTAGCTAAAATAATATACTATATAAGTTATAGCTTATAAATATTATATTAAGAAAGTATAAGTTTATATAAACTTTTTTATTAAGCTATAATAATATAAAAGAAGTAAAGTCTTTAAGTAAAGATAATAGTAGCTTAAAAGCTAGTACTAAAGACTATATAGATTTAAATATTATTATATTAGGTTAGACCTTACTTAAAGAAGGCTATAAAGATAATAAAGGATTTATTCTAGCTATAGTAAGTAGTATAAAAAGTTAGATAAGTATAATAATATATAGTTACTTATATAATTAATATAAAATACTTTAAGTTTATTATATTTAAGACTATTTAATATTATTATTAAGTATATATTTCCTTAATATATCCTTATATATAGTATAAACTTTATATAGCCTACCTTACTTATTATATAGAAAATTAAATACTAGCTTTATTTTATAATACTTTATATAATATTATTATAAATTATTTATAGTAATATATATTAATATTATAATAAATAAATTAAATAAGTATATAAAGTAGTATAAAATACTATAACTTATAAAATATAAAAATATTATAAAAAAAAGCTCTTTATATAGTTATATATAAAGGTCTTATTAAATAATAGCTCTTAAATTAAGTAAGTATAAGGATATAAATATCTATATATATATAAAAACAAATAAAGGTATATTTAACTATAAAAACTAATTTATTATAATAACCTTAGACTTTCTTATACTATTATTTAGCTAGTTAAATATATATTTATATATATCCCTTTATATTATACCCTTAATATAATAAAAATCCTTTATTTTTTTAATTATCTTTTACTTATTTATATTTAAGTTCTACTATATAAACTAAAATAAGTATAAAAAAACTACTAAAGATTAAATAAAGTTAATAAAGTAGTATTTTACTTTAGAAAACAGCCTTTTAAATAAGTAAGATCTCTATATATAAACTAGTCTCTAAATATATAGAATTATAGTATTTCTCTATAGCTTTATATAGTAATAAAATATTTAAACCTTTATATATACCTTTAGAATCTTATATTAAATATAATATAAAACCTATATTTAGTTAAACTTTAAACTAAGGTTTAAATATATAGCTATATTAGCTTATATAATCTTATTAAATACTTTATACTAGTATATATTCTTATTATCTAAAATTAAGTTTAAAGAAAGTAACTTTAAGTAATATAGTATAAGTAATATAGCTAAAAGGGTATATATAAAGCTATTTATAAGTATATAGTCTTTTTTATAAATTACTTTATTAATATAATTTTACTAAAGAGTATTCTTAAGTTTTACCTTATATATAAGGTAGTATAGATTTTAATTAGCTAAGTTATAGTTTATATTAATAGTATTTAAGATATAATTCTTTATATTATTCTATATAGCTAGTTTTAAGCTTAACTAAATAAAAGAAGGTAAGGATATAGTAAATTTATTAATATTAAGTAAGGAAGAGGGTATAAATAGTAGTAAAGATACTTATAAGGAATATATAAGTAGTAGTAATAATAGCTTAAGGCTAAAAGTAGAAGCTATAATATAATTTATTATATAAAGTAGTTTATATAAAGAAAAATAAATAATAATAAAAATATAAGTAAGAAAAAGGAAAGAGGTTAAATATAAGAGTATTTCTACTTAATAGAAAATTAAATACTTTAATAGTTAATATAGATATATATAAAGATATAAGAGACTTATATAGGAATATATATAAATC
The DNA here is from genome assembly GCA_013435955.1 of Diaporthe sp. HANT25. Lineage (NCBI taxonomy): Eukaryota > Fungi > Ascomycota > Sordariomycetes > Diaporthales > Diaporthaceae > Diaporthe > Diaporthe sp. HANT25. The sequence goes on along the minus strand of JACBFG010000026.1, from coordinate 3,053,756 downwards.
TTTATATATTCCTATATATAAATAGGGATTTATAAAAGTACTAACTTATATATACCTATAAGGTAGTATAAAGCTATATAATAATAATACTAATTTTTTTTTTTTATTATATAGAAAGGTAAGTAAGCTATATATAGTATATAGTAAATATATAAAGCTATATAATAATATTATAAACTTTTTTTTTGCTATATAGGAAGGTAAGTAAGCTATATATAGCTTTACTATAATGTTACAAACTTTTTAAAAGTATAGTAGTGTTATAGGAATAGATGTAGTGACTTTGTAATAATGGAAAGAGTTGCATTGCTCTATGGTCAAAGTCATTTACATATCCCCTCTAGTGCTGCTTTGGCGTAAATTAAGCAAGATAAGGATATAGGCTAATTATAAGTACTATATTTAATTCTAGGCCTAAAAAACATAAGTAACTTTAATTTATTAGGCTTTTTAGCTATAGAACTTATACTAGTAGTTAGAGGAGGTATAAAGTACTATATTATATATATTATAGCTATACTAAGTAACCTTTTATACTAGTAATACCCTTAGTGCCCTTAAATTACTAAATACCTTTCTTAATACTTATTGTTTTTTAGAGAGTATAGGTACTTATAGTAATTTGCTATTATAAGTAGTATAGTTAGAATTTTTACCCCTAAAAATAAGGGTATATTTAATTATATTACTAATAGTACTAAATATAGCTATATCTTTATAACTTTATTAATAAGAAACTAAATTAAAGGTAAATTAAGTTATAATAGCTTTAAATAGTACTTATTACTAGTTTAATTAAGTATTATAATAATACTAGTATAAAGGGCTATAAAAATACTACTAAAGCTAGTATATATTAATAAGTATAACTTTAAGTAAGAATTTAATAATAAGAATACTATATTAGCTTTTTTTTATATAGTAGTCTTATATATTATAAAAGTATAATTAGTTACTATAATTAATACCCCCTTTTTAAAGGTTATATTTATTAGTAAATTCTAATAATAAAGCTAATTTATAGTAGTTAATGCCTTAAAATTCTATTACTTAGTATATATAAAAGTAATAATATTCTTATTAAACCTTTTCCTTATTACTAGTATAGTAAGTACTAAAAAATAATACTAATAAGTTATCTTTTTATATAAATTAGTTAATTAAATCTCTTAAGTATAGGGCTATTTTTAAGTAATTCTAGGCTATATAATCTTAGCTAGAATTACTCTTTTTTAGTACTAAAAGTATACTATTAATATTACTTTATATATATATAGTACCTATAGTAGTATAATTAAGATAAATATATAAGTATATAAGGAAAGTAGGGCTTATAAAAAGGTTATTAAGGAAAATATAGTATTAGCTATAAAATAACTACTTAAATAAAGCTACTACTACTTATTATATATTATTAAGCTTAATAAAAAGGGTATTTATTAATAAGATATTATATATAAAACCCTTCTTATTAGGGTATAAAATATCTACTAAGCTAGAGTTATTAATATACTATAGCTAAAAGATAAAATACTTATTTTACCTATAAACTTAGACTTAAAAGCCTTTTAAAATTAACTTACTCTTAACTATAATAGCTTTCTTTAAGTAACTTATAAAGTATATTATTACTTTATTAATAGTTACCTTATAGCTAAAGTTAATTAATAATAATAAGACTATTTATATATACTTAAAGAGAATACTAACTTAAATAAATAAGTAAAGCTAAAGGTCCTTACCTTTATTATTAGAATTAAAGGTTATAAAACTTAAATATACTATTTATTAATAATTCCTTAAAAAGAAATAGCTAATTAAATATAATAAGGCTAATAAATTAGTACTTTAGTAGTTTTTAAGTTAGTTTTCTTAATATAAACTTATATAAATTAATAATATAAGAAAAACTATAATTTCTAAGCTATTAAGTAGCTAGTAGCTATTTAGCTAATTACTATACTAAAAGTACTTCTTTTAGAGGTTATAAAAGTAATTATACTTTTTTTTATTAGTTAGAGCTTAAAATTACTACTTTTATTAATAATAAGTATTTTTAACTAGAAAATTAACTAATTTTAGAGTTAAAAATAGCTAAAATAGGCCTAAGGGAGTATTAAGGAGGGTATAGATGTATATTAGGTAATAAGAGTTAGTTAAAGGGAATAAGAAAAAGTAAATACCTTATTTAGTTAATAGTAGTATAACTAGCTATTATATACCTAAATCCCTACCTTTTAGTACTAAATCTTTATTTAAAATATAAGTAAGGTTTATTTATAATATTATAAGGGTTAAATTAACTAGAAAATAAGTATATAGGGGTAGAATTTATAGTATTAAGGGTGTTAGTAATAAGGGTGTTTTAGTAATAATGGGGAGAGTGATGTAGTCTGGGCATACCTGCTGCTTTGTAGGGGCAAAAAGTGGAAAAGTGGGTCCGCAATAACTTTACGCTGAAGCAGCGCCAGAGGGGATGCGGTTCTGGGAGTCTTCGCCAAGAATTAAGGTTCAGGGTATCATCCGAAATAATACGTTGACGAGACCCCTGAATCCCTGACGGCGATCCAAGACAAGTTCGGCATGACGTCGATCATTGGAGCACCCATCCCTGAGCTCGACACAGCTCACCCTGAGCTCGCACGATGATGCGTAGACACGCCCGATCGACCCACAGCTTCATGTAGACTTCAATCGGCTAGCACTGGCCTACGAGCCCGGGATAGCTCTCCACGTTGTGTAGCTCGACCAGCCCTAGCGTAGGACCAGCGTGGTGGCATTAGCCGGTGTCAAAACCCGTCGACGACTAGAGAGCTATCCCTTCCAGTCCTCGTGAGCAACCTCACGCTCAAAATAAAACCAATCACAATGTCTCGCCCTTGGATCCTCGTGTGCCCGTCCAGCCGGGGGCTAGGCCACGTCCTTACAAGGCACCTGCTGCGAAACACCACTGTCCCGATCCTGGCCACCGCGCGCAGCGATCCGTCGGGGGTGAAGGACCGCCTGCTGGACGACATCAAGCACGACAAGGAGGCGGCGGCGCGGCTAAACGTCGTCCAGCTAGATGTTACAGACGAGCCTACCATTGAGGCGGCCTCGCACGAGGCGGCGCAGCTATTTCCCCGCGACACGCACCACCTCCACCTGGGCCTGGCCATCCCGGGCATCCTGCACCCGGAGAAGTCGCCGCGGCAGGTTGACGCGGCCACGGCGCTGGAGACGTACCGAGTCAACGCGCTGGGGCCGCTGTTGCTAATGAAGTGGTTCGAGGAGTTCCTCCCGCGCAAGCGGACACAGTTCGAGCTGGGCGGACACGGCACCGTCCGTCTTCCCGAGCACGCGGTCTGGTTGAATATGAGCGCTCGCGTGGGCTCGATCTCGGACAACAAGAAAGGTGGATGGTACAGCTACAGAAGCAGCAAGGCGGCCGTCAACAGCCTGACCAAGAGCTTTGACCTGCAGTTGGCCGCCAGGAGTGGCGACAAGGCTATGGCTATGGCTTATCACCCCGGCACGGTCAGGACGGACTTGAGTCGTGATTTCTGGGAGACGGTGCCCAAGGAGAAATTGTTTGAGCCTGAATTCGCCGCGGAGAAGATGGTGGAGGTTGTCACGGGAAAGGTGGGACTCGATGGTAGAGGAAGGTGTTGGGACTGGAAGGGAGAGGAGATCTTGCCATGAGCCGGTCTGCTTCGGAGGCAGTGTCGCCCTCGTCGTACGCGATGATTGTCAGATAATGAAGGCGGTGTGAATCGTCTTTGATTTCATTATGATATATATCACCGTTTCAGCGTAAATTTTGACCTGAAGTCAGAGTCGACAGACGTCAAGAAATATTAACACCATAGCCAGCAAGGTGTGGCTTGCTCATCTCTGCCGCCAGCTCCGAAGAGAGTAAGGCCCTTATAACTGTACGTCCTGGAACGATGCGCGACTGGCTGGGGTTTGTGCCCCTGTGTCTTTCTCATCGGCGTCTTCCACGGTCGCAAACTTCGATGCCTCTGGCCGCAATGTCAAGTTCTGCTCCTTGTCCTCGAACCTGACCTTCTGCTCGCTCTCTTCTGTCGCTTTGGTCTTCTCTTCCGGCTCGTCGTCGTCTTCCTCGTTCTTCTCATTTCCGCCTTCCACGGCCTCCTCCTTATCCTGGGCCCCATTTGCCTCGGTGTGCTGCTCTTTCTCGTTCTCCTCCCTGCTGCCTTCCTCTCCGTTTTCTGTCGAGGGCGCGGCTGGCAACTCCTTCTCCGTCTGCACGGGAGCTGGGGCGGCGGCCGGAGCAGAAGGAGGGGGTTGCTGCTGCTGCTGAGTGACTGTGCCAGCGGTCCCAGGCCGGTCCTCACTTGGTGGGCCCGGCCTCAACGCATCCAGGTAGAATTTGGTGACACCCAGGATCCTACCGTTCTTCTCGCAAGCTTCCACCCACTCTGGCCGCACCACGGGGATGTTCATCTCCACAGCCTTCTCCCACTGAATGCCCCGTCCCTCGGTAGTGACGAAGTGTGTTGTGTCTATCCTCACGCTGTCCACAATCTTGGCGCCAATCCTCTCCACAGCTTCCGCCAGCTCCTCTCGCATGGACTGAGGCAGGATGCCGGTCGTGATGGTGATACCACTGAGATCTGTCATCTTGTGCGTCTGAACCTCGACCTTCTCACTGCTGTACGTTCCAGCCGTCGTCCTGAGGACCAGGTGGAAGGTATAATTGGTGTCCACCGCCAGCCCCGAGATCTTGGTCGTGTGCATCTGTAAAGGGCGAGGGATGTTGCCCGCCTTCTGGCCATTACGGTACAGGGCGAGACTGATGAGGTCCGCGGTCGCGAGCTGGATGGGGTCCCATTCTAGCACGACTGAGGTCTGGGTCGCGTTGCGGCAGCGAAGTATTGGGCTGGAGGGTGAGGCGGCACCAAAGGAGCCATAGATCTGATCCTGGAGCGCCTGGAAGCGCTGCTCGGCGGTGGATTCGGAGGAGAGGTTTCGCGCGACGGTGATGTCGACAATGGAGCCAGAAGAGATGTCTGGTGGGAGTAGAATGGAGGGGAACTCGATCTGAGGGGACGACACAGGTAAGCTTGGACTGCCCGACTTCGAAGCGATGGCCGCGGCGCAAGGGTAGGGAGCGCAGCCAACAAGCTACCCATGCAGACTTACGAGTCGTTTATCTGGGGTCAGGAGGACAGTGACGCCGGCGTCGACCTTGCCGACGGTCAGGGAGACAAGCATCTTGGCCCGTCGATTTTGGATCGCCTCGTGTAGTCTGGCTCGAAGTTGCTGAAAATATAATCAAGAATTGGTCTGGTCAGCAGTGGCTGGGGATGAAGAGTCAGAATTAGATGGGCTTCTCAATCAAGGTTTGGAAAGCTGTTACGCTGGCAGTTGGTGCCGATCGCGTTGCTTGTGAAACCAGGACCTGTAGCGGGCCAGCTGTATGCTTATGTAAGCCGAGCTGAAATGAAAGGGAGTTTTGCTGTAGTCGACTTAGGCTTCAACGGTTCACTCAAGCAACGAATAACAAGAAAACCCAATATCAGAAGGGGTTGTGTTGGCTATAGATGACGTTAATTACATGAGAAGTCCTGGGTCCACTCGCGGGCGCATAGATACGCCAGCTTGGTCAGTCTGGTTCGCTATCCGCACAAGCCGTGCCTTCCTCACGGTCTAGATCTTGACGATGATCACTATTTTGGGAAATGACCAACTGGTACAGCTCCTGCCCAGCAGGCTAAGCTTTTGGGCTCCATCATGCCTCAGACGACCAAACCTCAACACGGCGACTGAATGTATTTTCAAATATTCTGTTGCTTTCTTGCAAGAATTTCTCCAAGACCTATTTGCCGTCCGCGTAGGTAGAGGATAACGGGGCTCCGACTCCTGAGCGTACACAAAGCATATAACATAACATACGCTTCATTGCAAGCCAGTCGTCGAGACAACTCAGGCAATCTTTTTCACGATGTGCGGTGTGGACAACCAGAGATCGTTGTGTACGAAGTGTGAACGGCGATACTCAATAGATATCTTTGAAGTTTCCCATACCGCGTGGGAGTGGCACTCTGAGGCTACCGTCTCGACTTTTGTCTGGCCTTGTTGCCCTGACCTCCTCTGCCTCCCCTGCTTCCGTTTCCTTCCCTATCGCCGCTGCTCGAGCGCCCTTCATCCTTTTGACGCGAACCTGCCTGACTCCCTGTGTCCGGATCTCCAGGACGTTTGCCGAGGGTCTGCTCCGCGACCTTGACAATGCTTTCGCAGAAGGTCTGCAAGTCCTTGAACGGCACCTTGTGAACTTCAGCCGCCGCGTGGTTTTTAATGACCAAGGTCCCAAACAAGTGCGTGATCATGTCCCCGGATCGAGGTCCGTCCTGTCGGTCGGGCAGCCTCTTTCCTTGTGTGTCATACCCGGCGTTGTGCAGCGCGTGCCTGAAGGCGACGTTCATGCGAGCGGTGGCCTTGTTACGGACGACGGGCGGATACGATGACCCAGGCACCTGTGTCCTCCACCAGAGCGGCTTCACATTATCTGCCACATATCTCCTGCAGACAGCCTCTGCGTACGACAGCCCCTGATTTGTGAAATAGGTCAGGTCAGACCACTGTAAGGTGTGCCGGCCAGCCATATCGACAGAAAAGGATTTCCAGCGTAGCTTCTTTACCGGCTTGAGCTCACCGTGGAGCCCAATGTTATGCTCCATCAGCCCTGCGACACGAGCTTTGCCGTCCGGTGTGTACGTTTCTCTGTTCTCAGCCAGGTGTGGAACCTGAGAAACCAATGAGGAGAAACGCTGAAGTCCTCTGCTGCAGCGGCAGTCATGAGAGGCTTGCCATATTGCACTAGAGTGCCTCACTCTTGGCCTGAGGAGGATGCGGCAACTGAACATGACTCTTCAGGGCTGCTGTCATGTCATCCTGATCGAGATGTTGGGCCGACTACTCGTCCTCCAGGTTAATCTCTGACCACTCTGCGCATAGCCGCGCCCTCCAGGATGACTCACAATAAGAGCCCACCAAAGGTTCTCGGGCCAGAGGTTGGCGAGTCCTTACTCACGTCCCAAGGGACTGCGGTTTTCTGGAGCGATGAGCAAAAATGATGCAGTGAGACAGGCGACGAAGGTGAAGAACCTATCCAGGCTCACTCAGTATGGTATCATTGAGTATGCAATTGAACGATGCGACAGACTCGGTAAAGCGTTAGTGCCCAGTTCTAATTCGGGACCCACAGCCCAGGCCCACAGTGACTCCCTAGCGCCTGGATTCGCCCCGCGGTGAAAGCCCACAAGCACAAAAGGACCCCGCCAACACAAACCCGTCGCCTGGTTACTCGCCGCTACTCCTTCTTCCTGCATTTCACCGCAGCCTAGACAACCTCTTGTTGTCCACCCACTCCCTGTCCGCACCAGAGACAAGTGCAGGCCATACCAACCTTGTGGATAATCTCTCTAATAAGCCGACAAGATGCCTAAGAACAAGGGAAAAGGAGGCAAGAACCGAAGACGTGGAAAGAACGAAAACGACAATGAGAAGCGAGAGCTCACCTTCAAGGAGGAAGGCCAGGAGTACGCACAGGTCGTGAAGATGCTCGGGTATGTAAACCACCGACTACATCCACGGCGCCTGAGCCTGGAATAAAAAAGCCCGGCATCCGTCCCGGGGGGCGCCTGCCTCTCCCCGATAAGACGCCGCTGGTGATTTATGTGTATGTGCTGACGACCATCCCAGAAACGGCCGCCTGGAGGCGCAATGCTTCGACGGCACCCGCAGACTCGGCAACATCCGCGGCAAGCTTCGCAAGAAGGTCTGGATCAACCAGGGCGACATCATCCTG
>JACBFG010000026.1:3003352-3045916 GCA_013435955.1 Diaporthe sp. HANT25 | reverse complement strand
CCCCCCCCACCACCACCACCACCACCATAACCAACTACCCTTTTCAAAGCACAACCCCAAACTGACAGCTGTTTGTTTCCCTGCAGCCTCAAGTACACAGCCGACGAGGCCCGTTCGCTCAAGGCCTACGGCGAGCTCCCCGAGACCGCCAAGATCAACGAGACGGACAACTTCGGCGGCGGCGAGGACGGCGACTGCGGCTTCGAGTTCGACGAGGACCGCGACTCGGACAGCGGCGACGAGGGCGGCGCCGGCGGCAAGGAGGTGGACATCGACGACATCTAAGTGAACACCCCCACAAACTCCATGGCAAGAAAATTGGCGTTTTCGTGGCTGTCCGTCTGTACGCCGGACATGCCACGATAGTTGCGGCGCTGGTCTTTCCCGGCGTGGCAGCCCCCCGAAGCGCCAGGGCGCGTCTGGACAGACGTGTCTTTTGGCCGGAAGGGGTGGCGCGAGCGAACCGTCGTCGTGCGGCGGCGGCGAGCAGAACTGTCTTCTCTCTCTTAGACCTGGGGGCTCGTTGTGGTGGCTTGCCACCGCTGCTTGCTCCTGGTTTCTCGACAGTTGAGTGTGGGGGCGGCGAGGATGGGAGGGACGTCCTGTGTCGGCAATCGAGTTGTTCTTTTCCTACCTTTCTTGATGATAAATGCTCGAGTTCTTTCAAGGGAGAACCAAAAAAAAGTTCGCCATGTGATATATCTCTTGACGTGGACGGGCGGCGTAGCATAATGACGGGATTATGAATGCATGGATTTATGAATGCATGGATTAAGCAGTTTGAGCCAGACCATGGATTAACCAGTCTGAACCAGACAAGAATTCCTATAGACCGGTTGTCATCACAGTCCTGTAATCGTTCCCGGACTCTCCCTTGCGATTTTTGATCATTTTGTATTGTCTCAATCTTAATCTCTGCCCTGGTATGGGCCGGGGACGGCTGCTATGGGCACTCCATACCAGCGTGCAGTAATGGTCTTGCTTCCACAAAACATCAGTGTTCTCATCTCTTCCAAAGTAATACGGCCCATCATCCGATTCTCCTCCCCCCTAGCAATGATGGCCGACACGAAGGTAAAATGCTGCGTAAAGTTGCTAGCTCGTCAACCCAGGTCACGGATGCCGGCACAGAGTTGAATTTGCCAAGGCCGTCTCCAGATGCCATACGCTGACAACGAGGCTATTCTATATTCCTCCTATTCCACGAATCAAGAAGATCGTGAGTCTAATCCCAGTCGTCGTTATCATCCTCATCATCTGAGAACTTGTTAGCGCGTCGACCACGTCTCTTCTTCTGCGGAGGACAACTTACCACTATGAGCAACCTTCTTGTTTCTCGCCGCAAGGGCCGCAGCCAAAGCATCGGCCATACCGCCGCCACCGGCTGGTGCGACACCTGATGGCGGTAGCCCACTTCCATGTGGCCCTGTATCACTGCTACCTCCAACCTGTGCACCACTTCTGTCACGGATCTGACTCCTGTCAACCTTTTTCAGTGCACCAATACCGCCGGCCTTTTGTATACCATCAAGCATAGCTGCACGGCCGGCATCGGCACCGGGCGCTGCTGGGACACCGGATGAGTAGCCAGAGTCGCGATTTGGAGGCGGAGGGGGGCCGGGAGGCGGAGGTGGTCCAGGCGGGGGTGGTGGGCCTGGTGGTGGAGGGACACCGGCCATCCCTCCTGGTGGTGGCGGCGGTGGTGGAGGTACTGCGCTCGGCGCGCCAGTTGGAGGAAGCGGCGGCGGTGGTGGTGGCCCACTCGAGGACGGTGGCGGCAGAGGAGGCGCGGCCGGGGCGTTGGTTGGAGGTAATGGAGGTGGCGGAGGCGCATTTGCTGCTGGCACGGGCGGTGGAGGCGGCGCAGAGGCTGCTGGTACGGGTGGTGCCGGGGGAGCGCTGGATGCTGGTAATGGAGGAGGTCCTGCCGGGCTCCTCGCAGGTAGACCCGGCGCCGGTCGGGAGGTCGGGGGAGGAAGAGGCGGCGCGGCTGACCCAGGGGTTTTCGGAGGAAGTGGTGGCGGCGGACCTGGCGGGAGAGCGCTCGTCTCTCGCGATGGAGGCGGAGGAGGCACGGCACCACGACTTTGTGGTGGAGGGGGAACGCTCCTTTGGCCCTGGAACGCCGGAGGCACGCCGAACTTGTGGCCTGGTTCTTTGGTGTCTTCGACAGGAGACTTCCCCGGTCGCGGTGGAGGGGGCGGGCCGGGAGGAGCCTTAGCTGTTTCGGCGCGCGCGAGTTTCCCGGCGTCAGGAAGTGGTGGTGGAACTTGGAACCTGGGTCTCGGGGGCGATGGGTCGCGAGGAGGCGTCGGCTCCCTGGCGACGGCAGCTGAATCGGCCTTCCCAGACCTTCTTGGTGCGGGAGGGGGCGGTGGAGCGCCGCCTCGTCGTGGTGCCGGGGGAGGGGGAGGAGCCCTAGAACCGGTCCCGTTGACTGGAGGTGGTGGGGGTGGGGGAGTTGAGTGCTTCGTTTGAGCCTGCTCCTGCTTGAGAAAATCGACGATAAAGTCCTGGTTGTCCTTTATGAAGTCATCCGTAAGGCCTTTACTCCTCAGGTCATCGCCGAAGTGCTCTCTCCATTCGGGGTCAAATGCCTCGAGGGTTGCGAACTCAGACCTGTGTCCATTGTTCCCAGATGACTGCCTGTGGAAATGGCCAATCGAGGGGCCGTTGTTGCGAGGAGATTCGGGCGGCGTTGGTGCAGAGGCGTGCTTATGTCCTCCGAAGATGCCACCTAGCAAGCTGTGTTTGTGGTGACCGGCCGCTGCTCCTGGGGCCACTCCTCCGAATGGCGTTGACTTGGTCGCTTTGCTCGCGTTCTTTTCCCTGTCGTTCATTTTCTTCAGGAATTGCTTCGCTTCCTTCTCGTCGACGAAAGACAGAGCGGCCACGCAGTCTTCTAGCTCGAAGGAGTGGAAGAATGTCCGGTCTTGGTTGTAGCTCCATGTGTCGAATATCTCCTGATCCCACACCACCCCTCGCATGGCAGGCTGCGCGCGGGGAGTCAGTTGGCGTCTTGGACGAGAGTGATGTGCAACTGGGCAGACTTACGGATATGTCAACCATCTTGAGCCAATATGTGTTCCCTACAAGGTCGTTGGAAAGCACTGCAGCCCCCTGCAAGCCTGTGAACGTCCATTTCGATCTGTTTGGGTAGGCAACGTAGAGTCGGGCTACAGCGACGGCCTGGATCTTGTTGCTCTGCTTGGGAACGAAGCGCTTGACGGTCTCCTTGTCGGCTTCGCTGAGGATGGACGGCATCGTGGTATCGCAATCCGGGGTGGAGGGGCGCCGTGAGGCTGGGGGGTCGTTCGTCGAGGAGGACAGAGAGGGGCGGAGGTTGGGCGGGATTCGGGGTCTCTCCTCCCAGCAGCCTTGTCTCGATAACCCCTAAGCTAATTCATGGAGTGAGTTAACTGGACCGAACAGCGCTGAATCGCTCCCTGTTGCGAGGAATGTGGTGGCAGTCGCAGCTGTGGAGCGGGTGCTGGTAACGGTGATGGTAATGGCAGTGGTAAGAGAAGTAAGTGGTGTCGTGTGAGGTTGGAACTGTTGCACACTACCAAGCTGCGAGGTGGTGTTTCCAAACCCCAAGGAACGCTTGGCTCGGCTCGGATGACTGGCAGCGCCCACTTGGATTTTGTCGCAGGTACGGCGACTCTGGCAAATCGGATGGAGGTTGTTGGGTGGCTTACTGTACGCGCGTATCAAGGCAGTAAGTAGTGAACGGAAGGCGAGTGAGTACTCTTGGGATTAGGTAGGATTTGGGTGCTAAGTGGCAAGCGCAAGGCCGACGTAGCTAGGCCAAACTGTAGACCGTTCGACCGGATCTTGGCAGCAAGACTGACAAGTGCCAACGCCTGGCTGACTGACTGGGCAATTAAAGCTCGAGACAAGGGCGGGACAGGACAGGAGACGTAGGCCTAATCAAGAGATCGTCACCGGACAGGTCGGTAACAGGCGGGGAATGATCCGACAGATGTGAGGTTGGACTCGAGGATGTGCCAATTTACAGAGACCGACAAGCGAAGTGGCAGGGCTGCCTCCACTGGGTGCTGGGTACTGGGTGCTGGTGCTTGCAGCTGCTGGAAGCCCGACCGTATTGCGTATTGCGTATTGAGAGCTCCCCGGGCGCGGAAGGCGTTTCATGACACCTGTTGCATCATCGCCCTCTACCGCTCTCTACAAATAAGGGAGGACCTACCCGTTACATGAATATCAGACGAATGAAGCGATCCCCATTTCAATACTGTGCTGAGCAGTTGGTTGCGAGCACAGCCACAGCTCAGTCAGGCTCACTGCTGATCTTATTGCTCCCGTTGCTGCTGTCGCTAATATGCAGCCTGAGCCGCAGACTGGCTGCACCTCAATGGATCTTATTCCACCTAGGTACTGTATGCATTCTATGCAGCGGCCCAGTACTACTACTGCAGGGCTACATCGTCAAATCACCCTTGTGGATCCGGAATCCAAGATGCGGTAGGTGCCCATTGGGCCGAACAATCGTCGCGAAGATCACGACGCACTTCAGTCTTGCAAGTGTGCATCACAAACAAGTACCGCAACCTGACCGGGCAGTGTTACCTTGCTTGGAGACACTCCCAAATAGTTGGACGTTTTGCAAGCGAGGTAGAACAGGATCCTGCCCGACCCAATGCCACAGACCTAATACCCAAGACCCAATAACCCCAGACCCAATAATCCCAGACCCAGTACTCAGACCTGATACCCAGCCCTCATACCCATATGGATGTGTTGATTAGTGAATTGGTGAACTTGCTCTAGGTGCGTGGATCTCTTATGGTTTGGATGAGTGCTAAGGATGTAACGGTGCACACTCCCTTTTTGCAGGTGCGAATCTCTGACTTAATCGAATATCATTTGTTTGATTAAATAATCGTATCTGCCCTACAACAGTCTCTACCGAGCATCAAAACGACCTAGAACCTCACTGGCACGAATCTCTTGAATTACTTGTTCAGCTCTTGGGCCTTGGCAAGACGCTCCTCCTTGGTACCCTCCTGGGGGATCTCGCTGTGGTCGTGAGACTGAGCCGGTCCTGGCGCAGCGACATGTGGGGCAACCTTGGACTTGATAGCCTCGATGAAGCTAGAGCCCTCCTTCTTGCTCTCGTCGATGGGCTGGGGGACGGGGCTCACTTAGCCACGGAAGTTCTAGGAGCGGACGAGGGGTGGAGGAGGCTTTGCCTAGCTTACCTGAGTGGTGAACTCCTTCTCTTGCTGGTTCTTGTCAGACATGGCTGCGGCTGCTTGGTGTGATGGGCTGATGTGTTTAGTAGGCTCTGGTCAACGCTATTAGATGGCTGTCATATACAGGACCCTTGGGGGTAAATGGTACCAGGCCTTACTGATTTTGAGGTGAGGAAAACTTGAGGTCTGAGGTTGAAAAGCTGGCAACTGTGGCTACAGAGTAAGGAAATGGACGAGGAAAGTTGTCCCGTCTTATACATCCACTTCGGATTTGAGTTGGGGTCCCTCTTCTTGACAGCCACGGCTGCGTCGTTGTACAGCTAGCTGCCAGCACAAGATGACGTCGTTCCTTGACTAACGCTGGCCCGTGACTGAGCAGGCAAGCAGGCCCCGCCAACGGGGCAACGCGGCTTCCATCGACTTACCTGCCTGCCTCTGTGCTTGCTCAAGGCCGCATCCAGGCAGAATGTCTGTAATTGGGTAGGCCTCTGCGCATGTTAGCATGTCGTGTTGCACTGTCTGGCAGGCGGAAGCGGCCGAGACCCAAGGATGTGGTATCAATCTGTTTCGGCTTGCGTGCGGCGGTCTGGCAATCAATCAAGCCTGGCAGTCACGCCGGTTGCCTCACTTCTGGGATGTCCGATTCGGAATTCAAAAGACAACTCAGACGTGTTCCAGGTGCCCCAGCTGCCGGCGTTCGGAATCACAGGCATCAGGAACCCAAGTTTCTTGAACATTCTAGTCATTCATTTGTGCCCTTTTTGATGTGGCCCATATGTGCAGAGAGACATAATTGTAATGTTCATCCGACCCAGAGATCATCACCTGGCTAATGGCAAGTCACTTTCATCTGGCGGCTGGCACCAGCTGCGGAACAGCTGCAGGCTGAGACTAGGTACTCCAATCTGACGACATGGAGTTCCGCGTCAGAAGTGCACGCGTGAATGTTAACGGGCCTGGATCCAGCTTCCCCTGGCAATCCAGACCGGCTTCGTTGGTACTTTTCGATCCGAAGACCATGTTTCACTCCTTCTCAGTAGGCATCGCATTCGCACTTGGCTGCCGCACTCCGTCATGGCTGCCAACGATGCGCCGCAGCCGGTGAAGCTCTCATTGCCCCTTGTAAGCCTCTCCCGCGATTCACAGGCTCCACATGAGATGCTCATACTCATTGCTCCCTCTCAAGGAATACCAACAGTCCCTCTTTCAAGAACTCCGTGCGGAGGATGAGCTTGTCATTCTGGCGCGTGGCCTTGGGCTCATGCGCTTGCTGACCAATCTACTGCACTCTTACGATGCTGCCGGCAACAATCTCATCGTCGTGGTCAATGCTGAAGACCGTGAGAACAACTGGATTGGTGAGGCCCTAGCTGAACATGCGGCCATCAGCATGGCGCCCCTGGCCCGGGGCCTGACCGTGGTCAATACCGACTACACCAATGTCGGCGTCAGGGAAAAGATGTATGCCTCAGGCGGCATCTTCAGTATCACGAGCCGTATCTTGGTGGTGGATATGCTCACCAACCTATTGAATGTTGAAAAGATCACCGGTATGGTCGTTTTACACGCCGACAGGATAATTGCTACGAGCCTAGAAGCTTTTGTCCTACGAATTTACCGCCAGAAGAACAAGGTCGGGTTTCTCAAGGCCTTTGCGGATAATCCGGACCCCTTCACTACTGGGTTCAACCCGCTCGCGGCCATGATGCGGAATCTATTTCTGAGGAAGGCCAGCCTATGGCCTCGTTTCCATGTCGCGGTGGCACAGTCCCTGGAGGGCAAGAAAAAGGCAGAAGTCATCGAGCTTGAAGTCCCTATGACGGATGCTATGAAGGAGATCCAGACTGCCGTCATGGAATGCGTCGAAGTCAGTATTCACGAACTCAAGAAGGGAAATACTGGCCTCGAGATGGATGACTGGAATCTTGACAGCGCCTTGACCAAGAACTTCGATGTCATGGTGCGACGTCAGCTTGATCCGAACTGGCACAGGGTCAGCTGGAAGACCAAGCAGATCGTCAGCGACCTGACCGTGCTACGCGGCTTATTGCAGGCCGTTGTCGGAATGGATGCTGTGCAGTTCCTGCAGAACTTAGATACCATCCACGCTGCTCACTCGCCCGCGCCGGGAACAACAAGGCAGAACCAGTCTCCATGGCTATTTCTCGACGCTGCTCAGACCATTTTTGATGTCGGCAGGAAGCGAGTCTACAGCGGCGTCAATAAGCCAGGCGCAGACTCCAACATTGATTCTGTGCGCCCTGTGCTCGAGGAACAGCCCAAGTGGGCGGTGCTGGCCGACGTCCTCCAGGAAATTGACAGAGATCTCTACTTCGAACCGACTGCCCGCGACGACTCGAACGGCACCATCTTGATCATGTGCTCGGATGCTGCGACGTGTCGTCAACTCAAAGAATATTTACAATCCATGCATGTGAAGCCCAAGGCGGAGCCGCAGCAGAAAAAGAAGATCGTCTATCAGAGTGCCGAAGACGACGAGGACGACGAGGACAAGCCGTCTGCGACGTTTATGATGCGACGCAAGCTGCGAAACTATCTCAATTGGAAACGGGAGTTCGCCAAAGTCAGTGCCACTCTATTTGCCGAGAATCAAAATGCTCTGAAGGGAGCGACAGACCCACGTCTGCAAAAGACCAGCAGGGCGCCTGCCAACAAGCGGCGGCGCGTCCGCGGCGGTGCTTCCATGGCGGCAAGTCTTGGCCGAGCCGAAAATGGAAGCCTCGTGCCCTACTTCGAAAAGGCGAGCGAGGTGTCCGAGCTCATGGAAGAGATCCAAATCACGGAAGAGGAGGCAAAGCAGAAAGCAGATGTCATTGAGGACACGCTGGAAGACATGGACGATTTCTATGAGATGTACGAAATGCAGGATCTTGTGGTCATCCATGCCTACGACGGAGACCAAGACGAGCACGTTCTCGAGGAGGTCAAGCCGCGATACATCATCATGTACGAGCCTGACGCATCGTTTATCAGACGGGTGGAGGTGTACAGGTCGTCTCACAACGATCGCAACGTGCGCGTCTACTTCCTATACTACGGCGGCTCTGTAGAGGAACAACGCTACTTGACCACGGTCCGGCGGGAAAAGGATGCGTTCACCAAGTTGATCAAGGAACGCGCCAGCATGAGCGTCGTCATGACTGTTGATGCTCATGGCGTTGAAGACCCGCAGGAAGCGTTCCTGAGGACCATCAACACTCGCATAGCAGGCGGCGGGCGTCTGGCTGCCACAGCACAGCCGCCTCGGGTGGTGGTTGATGTCCGAGAGTTCAGATCTTCTCTTCCGTCGCTCTTGCATGGTCGCTCAATGGTCATCGTGCCATGCATGTTGACCGTGGGTGACTATATCCTGTCGCCTAACATTTGCATCGAAAGGAAGTCGGTTAGCGATCTGATTTCCTCTTTCAAAGATGGTCGCCTCTACAATCAGGCCGAGACAATGTTTCAGCACTACAAGTCGCCAATGCTCCTGATCGAGTTTGACCAGAACAAGTCTTTCACTCTAGAGCCTTTCGCCGACCTGTCTGGGAATCTGAAGAGCGTCAACCCAGACAATGTGTCGTCTGACCTCCAGTCAAAGATCGTGCTGCTGACGCTTGCCTTCCCCAAACTGCGGATCATCTGGTCGTCTTCGCCATACCAAACGGCCGAAATATTTGAGTCTCTCAAGGCGCAGGAAGAAGAGCCCGATCCGATTGCCGCAGTGAGGGCAGGGCTCGAGAAGAACGAGGTCGCTGAGGAGCAGCCTTTCAACCAGCAGCCGGAGGAGATGCTGATGCACGTCCCCGGGGTGACAAGCAAGAATATCAAGACCTTGACGCTCGAGACAGAGAGCATCAGGGATATTGCCAATATGTCCGTCGAGGACTTAGAGCCGCTGGTAGGCGGAGAATCTGCGAGGAGGATTATGAGATTCTTTGCAAAGGATCTGCTTGACGATGAGGATTAGTCTAATGGGTCATTATGCGTTTCTAGAACAGAAGCACATCGCTCGTAATCTCAAATGTTGTACAATGAAACCTTTTTTGTGCACAGCAAAGATAAGGTATCGATGGAATATGCCGTCACTGGGTAGCAAGGTTACACCGATGAGTGGGACACACCTGGCAAATTGAGCTAATCTGCCACACTCTCACCGGCACGAAGTGGCGTTACATGTCACACATCGAATTAAACGGACTTTGCTAGCTGTGGTGGTTGGACAACTCGGGTGTATTTCCCTCGCGTTCATTTATGTTGATGTTGTTCTCTCAAGACAAAAGTTTCCGATGTCGGTATCGTACAAGGGGAAAACAGGGGTATCATGTATCTTCAATGCCTTGAACTTGAAGCGCGGAGGCT
Organism: Diaporthe sp. HANT25; assembly: GCA_013435955.1. NCBI lineage: Eukaryota > Fungi > Ascomycota > Sordariomycetes > Diaporthales > Diaporthaceae > Diaporthe > Diaporthe sp. HANT25. Next base: position 3,036,341 of record JACBFG010000026.1, on the reverse strand, counting down.
CATGATCATGCAAAGCGTTGCTCCATGAAGTCGGCAAAATCAAAAGCCGCGCCGGCATTACGCTCTCTCCCTCTCAACTCCAGAAAAACCGAAACCGCACCGCCGCGGTCAGCTCCTCGTCCCCTCCTCCGCAAAAGTGAGATCCAGGTCTTCCGTTTTTTATCTCACGAACACGCCCGCCTGGTGGTCGTGCCGTTGCCCCTAGACATGACTAGTGTGTCTTGTGCGACGATGGCCTCCGCCGCCCTTAGCGCAGTAGCCGCCTGTAGAGTAGTCTGGTCAGTCGATTGTTCTCGAGGTGAACAGATAGATGGTTGTTGAAAGGGGGGATACTCACAGGTCAGGAAGCGAACGATGGCCGACAGAACGGCGACAATGCCATTTACGATGCTCATGATAACGCCGGCTATCGCTCGAATGACTGTCATGATACAGTCACCGATCCCCTGGATACAGGACATTACTGCGCCCATGTTTGCGGTGTTGTGTTGAGGATTTGTGGGAAGTAGTGGTTGTTGGAGGTATGGACTTGTAGGTCGGAGTGCTTTTGGGTTTGAGGTTGAGAGATGTCTCGCAGGAATAAGGTTTATTATTGACGGATGAGTTATAAGAAAAGGGCCAGTCGAAGGACGAACAGGTGTGTGTTGTCCCTTATATCTTCGAGCCTGGAAAACCCGGCAGGGCCTGCTCTGTTGTTCACTCAATGCATCGTGATCCCGTTAGTGGCAGGCGGTTGCCGACTTCAGGCTGACGTCACGGTGTGACCGGGTGATTGCCGCAGGGATTTCCCTTTACGAGGATCCCTACGCCATCCCAACGTCAACAGCGTCACTGTAGGGCAAGGGAGCAAAGCCTCCGGTTTTAATTTTTCCTCATGGTTGGGAGCCCAGTCGGGACCACCTGGCAACCGGAGCGATCCAACGCTGTTTGGGAAATGAAATCTGACATGAGACACAAGAATCAGGAAAGCAGTGTCTGACCATTTCCGCTTCGAGCTTTGCCTCTTCTCGCAGTGACGTAGCCCCGTGTTCTGGGCAACCACCGACTGCTGGGTCTGGCTGGCCCTATCTGGCGCTAGGACCATCCGGTGACATCTGCGTCACCACCAATCACAGTCAGGCAGCTGCCGAAAAGGGAAGGAAACAAATCGCCACCCCTGCAGGCGGACAGTGGTCTAAGGGAAGAAGTAATTTTCTTTTCTGTTCTTGTTCAGACGCGTCCACAACTTTCTCATCCTGTCGCAAGATCACACTAATACAAGAGACTCGGTCTTTCCAGTGGAGGCATGCTCAAGTAATTCTGCTCTCCATTTATGGAGCAGCTGTCCACCGGTCTTTCATTGGGGTCCTTGTTCAGGTACATCTAGGCCGCCGGACCAGCACCTATAAGCCACATTGACATGAAGTAATCAAAATCCGGAATATGAATTTCTGGCTCAATATGAGCCGAACAATGGCGATATGCCTCTTTCTACTATCCAGCCTGCCCTGGGGTCGGCGTCAATCAGTCGTTCACGGCTGAACCTCAGCTGCCAATTTGAACCACAAGGGATGTCTGGCATTCCACGAGGACTATGCAGTTCAAGTGACTATTATGTATAATTCACTAAATCTATTAAAGAGCATATTACACGTTTGCTAATCCCTGTAGTGTGGCATCGCCGGCTGTGGCAGCCTCGTCAGCCTTGCCGCCTCCGCCTTGCGCCTTGCGTCTCGTGCCTCGAGTTACAAGAGCCAACATCTGGAATTCGCGTGATGATAACCTCACTTCTGTAGGGCGAGCTGGATCAGTTTCAGTAAAACTCTTTCCAGACTCAGCTGCCCCTCCTCTTCAGCAGACCCAAGTGGATTTCCCCAGCTTTGTTGCCAGGCAATCATCTCTCAAAGCATCTGCCACATCTTCCATCAACTGCACAGGTGCCTTGATCCACAGCCCTATCCATCCAACCTCCAACCCACAACTCATCATAATCTTGATCGAAGTGTTCCCAATGCCTGTAAAAGTCGAGTTCGCGTGACATGGCTCAGTTCGGAGAGACAGGCGTACCTAACGGCTCTCAGGAGCAACCGATTCCGGTCGACGAAGATGATGATGCCCCAAAGTCTGGGATCGGATTCGAGGTAGAGAGACTCGTCCGGCAGGTGCAAAAGGGTGATGCCAGGTTCAACCCCATCGATCTCGACGGCGATGATGAAAACCTGTCTGAGGATCCGTGGCGTGCCGACGAGGAAAACTACGACAACGACAACGCCAGGATCGAGCGGGAGGAGCTGGTAAACGAGCCCGAGGACAACCAGGACGGCCCCTGCGTTCACTGGAAGAAGGGCATCCGGAACCCATGTCCATGCGGTACTCATCAGCAGGTGCCGAGCGTCACCTCCGGAAGCATCAAGGTCAGCAAGTCCGAAGTCATCGAGTTGAAGGAGCCGGTCCGTGTCGGCCGCTATGAGGCCGAATTTATCGAGGTCCATGAGATCTGGGTGCCATGCAAGGGTGGTCATGTCTTCGTCCGTGGCCGAACCTATGCCAGAACAAGAAACCTAGAGGGCCGCATCAAACCTCATAAGAATGAAGTTTGCGAAATCTATGAACTCGACGAGAATGACCATCGCGCCGCCAATCCTGCCACATATCTAGAGCAGACACTGGTTGAGATCCCAATACAGAATATCAAGACCATCAGGACTCTGCACAAGACGAACAAGGCCTTTCCAGAGTGCCGTTTCGACCGCGTCCGGTACAGAAACAAGGAGGAGAGAGAGAATAAGGCGCCCATAACTTGTCGTTGGAAAATGATAATTTCGTACCCGGATCGCAGATATCGCGAGCGAAAGCGAGCGATTGCTGGTGAGGAGATCAGACACTACAGCCAAGACGACATACCCAAAGGTCGGCATCGCATACCAGACAGTGAACGCCGCAAGCCCCATGAGAAGATTCGAGGCGGCTCATTCATCCCAAATGGAGCCCCCAAGGCCGATCCGGGAGCCTCTCATATCCGCTGCACCCCATCTCAGAAGTTCTCCCTTTTCGACAGCTTCAGTGGCGCCGGAGGCTGCTCGAAGGGAGCCGAGATGGCCGGGCTCAAGGTCTTGGCGGCCTGCGACAAATGGCCGAGGTGTTGCGAGACATACCGGCAGAACTTCCCGGATGTGAAGCTCCACCAGGAGGACATCTACGAGTTCATCGAAGGCATGAGCACCGACCTGACCCGCGAAGACTTGAACGTCGACATCGTCCACTTCTCGCCGCCCTGCCAGACCTGGTCCCCGGCGCACACGTGTGAGGGAAAGAGAGACGAAGAGAACAGGGCAACTCTATACGCCTGCGAGAAGATTATTATAATATTCAAGCCTCGCATCTTCACGCTTGAGCAGACCTTCGGCCTGGCACAGGAGCGATGGATCCCCAACTTCAACGCCCTCCTCCAAGGCTTCACGCGCCACGGGTACTCTGTCAAGTGGAAGGTTCTCCACCTCGTCGAGTACGGGCTCCCGCAGACCCGGAAGAGGCTCGTCATGATCGGCGCCGCGCCTGGAGAGCAGCTCCCCGCCTGGCCGAGGCCGACCCACAGCAAGGACCCCAAGGACGGGCAGAAGCCGTTCGTGTCTGCGCTTGAGGCCTGCAGTGCCCTCGTCGAGGGGGAAAACCTCCACGACGTCGAGGGCGCCCGTCCTACAGATAAGGTCCCGTGGGATAGCAGCACGCCCCTGAAGTGGACTATCACCTGCTCTGCCGGCCAGTGCTATCACTGGTCTGGCCAACGAGGCTTCACACTGGCAGAACTGGCAGCTCTTCAAGGGTTTCCCATTGATTTCCAGTTTGTGGGAAAGTGCATAAAGAAGCAGATTGGAAATGCTTTTGCGCCCATTGTCGTCAAGGTGCTTTTGAAGTCCATCCGCATCCACCTGGAGAATTTCGATAGGGTGTCGCGTCAGCCAGCACCAGGCCAGGCCATTATAGTCAGCGATGATGATAGTGACAGCCTTGACGGCTTAAGACCATCGCCGCAGCACAATGACCTTTGCCAGGGCCCAGTTGAGAGCAACTCGGTAGTGGAGGACCTGGTGGGGTTCTGTAGGAAGCCATCCGGCGAAACCCAAGAGCGCCTTCGGGGCATGGTCAAAGATCGCCGAGGCAACCCTCTTCAATGCTTCACCGAAAAGGCTGATCGAAAGTCTTCCAAGAGCAGTAGCAACCCAAGACCCAACCCCCGGGGACAGACCCAACCCACGCAGCCTGCGCAGAAGAACACATTGGACTCTTACTTTGTCCCAACAGCCAACCTCGTCACAATGGCCGACCCTGCCTCAATGGCAAACTCCGCCCCAATGGGCACCTCTGTCCAGATGGCTAACGGAATTTATCCACTTGGTGTGAATGCCGTCGTCGTCGGGGGTGATTCCAGTGCGGCCCTTCCGAACACACGCACCGCTTTGCTCGCGGCGGATGACGGTAACACGCCTGCCCAGGATGTCACTGCGAGTAACTCCAACACACCTCATCAGATCCACGCGGCTCCAGTTGAAACCACAAGCGGTCAAACAGCCGGCCGAACCATCAATGCGGGAAGAATCGCCGCACCGCCTCGTCAGAGCTCCCCGGACTCTGATGAGCCGAGAGCACGTCGAAGTGCACAGTCAGCGATAACTATCGCTGACCTTGACTCTTCGGTTCCCCAGACACGCGCGAGCACCAGACGCTCCACAGCAGGCGGTAGTGGCGGCCAGACCATCGTCGGCGGCGTCCTCAGTGCACCTGCTCGGGACGACTCCGACTCTGACTTCGATCAACCAGTGGTTCGCCGGAGTGCGCGCACGGCGCGGACCATCGTCGACCTGAACTCCTCGCCTCGCCAGACTCGCTCTACCTCTCTTCGCTCCACGGGCCATCGGAGCGCCCGGACTGCTCAGACCCTCACCGGCCTACAGGAGGAGTCTTATGCAGGTCGCTCAGCCTCCAGCGGTACCGCCGCACGTCAGCAGCCACGACGACCTGGACGGATCGTAGGCGGTGTTCTCACGGCCCCAGGACGCCGGAGTCCCCCGGGCTTCAACGACACGCCGCCGCTGTATCAAGCCCTGCAGAGGACTCAGAGCGTTCCGAATACCAGTCAAGCCAGGCAGAACGTCGTCCGGCGTGCTGATCGCCCCACCCGGGGCTTCAACGATTCTGCGGCAGCTCAGAACATCTTGGAGGGAGAGGCGACCGCAGGAGTCAAGGAGGTAGCCAAGCGAAGTGCGCTTTTCCCTGAGCTCCTCGAGAAAATGCAGGACCTTCAGGTAGCCCAGGGTGCTGCCGGTCCAAGTTCCGCTGGTCCACAGACCGCTCGTACCAGCCAGGATAACGTCGTCGTCACTGAGCCAGCAGCGCCGCCAATGAAGTCGCGCCGCCAGAACCCCTCGAACACCCATCACGGCAAGCCACAGAAGGTTGCTCCCACACCTCAGGGCGGCCTTTTTGAAGGCGCCGTCAGCTCGTCGGCCCGTCAGTTTGGCATCCGCGCAGCAATGGCCCGCGCCTCGCAGGGTGTTTGGGCAGGAGAGGACGTCGGCGGCCCGAGTCGGAGGAGGTCCAGCGGCGGCAGCGTCACGTACATGGGGGAGTCATCTCGGGCGGGCGCCCGGCCGTCGCTGCCGTTCATTGTGGAGGATGATGAGGAAGAGGAGCAGGGCCGTGAGCAGGGCGATCACGACGAGGAAGATGTCGCTTATGACGCCGATTCCGATGAGAAGGAAGACGACGACCAGCGACTCCAGCGCGGTATCGAGATGAGCCTGGAGGGTCCGAGCCCCGTCCAAGAGACCCGGACATTTGACGCGCAGGGCTTCGACGTGGAAGAGACCGCCCTCGCGTTCAAGGCAAGCGTGCGGGATATGCAGCGCCGCGGCCGAGACTACGAGCCTGAGGACATCTACGACGCCATGGACGACGACCCCCCCTTCCCACCGTTCGAGCGCGAGTCTGAGCCCGAGTGGTACGGACCGAATGACCGCAAGGGCAAGGGCAAGGCCAAAGGCAAGGCCAATGCGGTGGAGCCGAGGAAGTTCGACGATTTCGCCAAGGACGAGGAGAACGCGGAGAGGGAGGGTAGCCCGAGCAAGCGCCCCCGAGGCAGCAAGTAAAGTGTCTGTTTCTGCGCGTGTTGGTCAGCATTGAGAAGGAGCATGGCGAAGGCGCATTGGTATCTTGTCGTTCACGCAACACGAAGGGGTTGAGAGAAAAGGCACTGTGGTAATTGAATCTCAGGAAGGCAGCGACGGCGTCCGGGCATAACACACAATGTAATTTCTCATCATTTTTGTACAATTCTATCAGAAGGGGACCAGAACACTCTGGTCGACCCACCACGTGTTGTTCGGCTCGCCACTCGGCGTGAGGAACACGTCCGTGGGCCACCGGTACGGCTCGACCTCGTCGTCGTCGAGCACGATCGTGACGTTGCTGGCCCTCTCGGCCGAGACGTTCCACCCGGGGCCATAATTATCCCACGTGGCCATGAAAGTGTAGTTGTTGACCCTGGGGTCGGTTGCGCCCCACTTGATGTACCCGGCGGGCAGGATGCTCGCGTCGAAGTAGCTGTCCATGAAGATTGACCGCTGCTGGGCGTTCCACGGGCGGCCGAGTGCGCACTGGCCGACGACCTCGGCGGCGGTGGAGGCGTTGTTGGCGATGAGTTGGGACGAGTCAATGTAGACGCCGTACTTGTTCTCGAAGGTCGTGTTGGTGCCCTTCCAGGCGGTGATGCCGCCTCCGCAGTGGCGTAGCGACAGAGTAGACTTTGTGATGTACAGCGTGCCGAAGCCGTACAGGAAATCTGTCTGGCCTGCGACGACGGTGTCGTAGAAGTAAGCGTTGGCTAGCTTACCGACGTATATCTGGAGGAGGTACTGGTCAGTACTGGGATGTCCATCAGTAGGTAGAGAGGAATCTCACGGTATCCTGCCAGCTGTAGAAACCGCAGCTGTAGAAGCCGGCGTTCGCCCTGGACACGCCCATCGCGTGAGCCGGACCGTCAGAGTATGGCGCATATTCATTCCTGAAGTCGATGTTGTACGCCCTGAAGTCTGAACATCCGAATGGGGTATCCTCGGGCACGGGGAAACCGGTGGGCCCACTGCCGGTGAGAGTAGCGTTGAGGGTAGGGCCCACGGTCAGGACACCGGTGAAGACGTTGTCACTGATCAAGTTGTTGCCCACGTTGGCGAAGTTGAACCAGATCTGCACGTCGTTCTGCGCGGTCTGGTTGTAGCTCACGTCCCCGGCGTAGTCCTGTTGCTGGGACGGCAGGTTGGACTGGCCAAGGAGGTAGAGAGGCGCCGAGCGGGTCACGTTGAGTTCTGATGACTGTCAGCAGCATGTACATATCAGTTGGAAAGGGGGTATCTGTCTCTTACGCTCGTAATAGAATCCGGCACCGATCAGGATGTAATGAGGCTCTGTGTCGTTGCCGATGGAGATGATGGCATCTTGGATCTTGTTGAAGTCGGCAGAGGTGTCATTGGCGCTGACATATATGGTTCCCTCAGGACAACCCTCGAGCGGGTCAGCCGTCTTCTTTTGACAGTCCGCGAAGGTGGTCGCCGGGTAGGGAGCTGCCGAGTGGGCATTGGCGAGGACCGGGCTGGTGAGGCCCAGGGAGAGCAGAGCCACCACTGCGGCGGCGGATGGTCCCATCATCTTGACAAGAAACGTTCCTGACTGTGCTTGGCTCTCAGAGGCTCAGGGAAGTAAACGCCGGTGCCAAGCGGGTGACAAGACATCAAGACAAGACAAGCTTCCATGAGTAGATATAAGGGAAGGGCCGAGGCCATATTATATTTTGCCTATAGTTCCCAATGGCCTCGACCCAATCTCTCGGAACGGTGACGCTTCGAATGTCACCCTACCCTTGGAGGCAATCATGGCCGGCGAATCTCTGGACGAACTGTGGGGAAACACACCAGCCAAGGACGGGTCATGCTGGTGACAGGAGACGGCGAAACTCCACGAAGGGGAGCGGTGCAGCGGTGCCGCCAGGGGGCTTCTCCATCCCGCACAAGCCGGGTGCGTGGTGGGCTTTCTCCTGTCATTTCGATGCCGCTGCAGATTGAACGAGGTCTAAAATGTGGAGGAGAAGGGGGCCCTGGACCCTCGTCTCCACATCTCCGCTGCTCCGTCAGGCTGTCTACCCCATATCCCCGCGAAATTGGGGCGCCGCCATGCATGATTCGTTTCCTCAACAGCAGGCTAGCGGCTACTCCCAGGGGCAGCTTGTTTTGCCTCTTGTCGCTATTGATGGAACAATTCTGCCTGGGTTGCTCCGCAGCACACTACTCGTACTTACTACAAGGAGCCAGGGGACAAGGGCCACGACGACCTTCGGTGCGAGACCCGAGCCGACCTCAGTCGTGTCCTACAACAGTCACATGTTATGAAGCCATTCCTCAAGTGAAATTCGAAAGCTGGACCTTCTATTGATGACGAGGCGATGGTCACCACCCTGATACCGGGTGACAAGACATGGTATCATCATCACGAGACCAATTAGTGACCTCTAGCCCGAGATAACGGGGCCGCTGTCATTGTGCCTGGGCGAACATGCGTGCCGTATCAATCTCCACCGCAGGACGGCCAGAGAATCCCTCTGCCCTATCCAGAGGCTCCTCGCAAGCACCGACATGTCTGGCTGTCCACGTTCTTCTTTTTCACCCCTGCAGCGCCATCACCCCGAGAACATCGGTCCAGGTAGCTTAAGGACACCAACAGGCTGTTTCTCAGGAACTAACACTTCCAACAAACGGCGAGTAGCGATCATATGAGGGCGAGATGCGGCAAGCTCAACAGCTGACTATGGGTACGCAACATTGATCGCAGAAGTTCTGGGTTGAGCAGACAGCCGCGCAACTGTAAAAGGTCAGATTGTCAATTCTCTCCTCATATGGTACAGAAACAGAATCTGGAGCTCTCCAGACCAAAGGCCATCCCATCGGGTCTGACATGGCTGCTCAATTGAGTTGTAGGTGGGGCTTGGGGGATGTTTGGTGTTGGTGGTTGAGCCAGGGGGAAATGCTATAGTAATGGTGGCACACTCACACGATCCAGAAAAGCGTCCAAGCTGCACAAGTTTTGGTGCACAGAGAGCATTGATCACACTGCCCCTTTTCTGAGCCGACGATTCCGCCGCCGCCGCCACCGGCATCGCCAACGGCGTGGGCCATGAGTGCGCTGCTGTCGATGCGGACCTGGACGAGGTCGTTGATGTCAAGGCCGGACTGGTTGAACTTCTCCTCCTCAGCGGTGGAGTTGACGCCGTCCATGTTGAAGTCGCCCGCCGAGAAGGCAGTGAGGTTCGGAGCCCAGATGCCGTTGGCCGCTAGGAGATCGATCGCGTTGGCTGTGAGCGTGGTGTTGTAGGGGTGGAGGCCCTTGTTGGAGTCCACCGTGGCTCCGATCGTGATCATTGCAGCCATGAGGCGGTAGATGATGAGGAAGATCTTCATGATTGCTTTCTCGGATGAGTCCGATGAAAGTTTATTTTGTTTGAGGAGTGATGTGTATTCTCGGGAGTTGTGTGGGTGCTGAGGCAGGAGTTGGGGCATGACCAAATTCTGATATTAAATTCTACTTCTCCTGGCTGCAAAAAATAACAGAAGCAGTGATTCACCAAGGTCACATCATCTCGCCGTTTCAAACGGCGTTACTGTAGACAAAAGACAGTGACAGTGAATAGGCAACTTGTTACTCCACCTAGATACGCTGTGACCAAGAAGACCGTCACTAAGCACACAACATTCAATCCAAGGATAGCTTCAAGAATACCGCACCGGATAATGAAGCAATCACACACACGGCCGTGAGGTCAGCCTCAGGTCCATATACCAAGCCAAAACCTTGTATGAACAGCTCGTTACGGAAAGGATGTCGATAGATATTGCGAGAAGAGCAACAGCAAGAGCGCCCTTTAATTCAAAAGTCTAGTCATGGCCCAAGCTTAAGAAAAACCAATCCAGTGACGCCTTACATAGCCAAAACGCCGCGGATCCTCTATGATTCAGAATTCCAAAAAATAATAACCCAAGAAGACTCAAGAATCATCAGTCCTCCTCACTGACGTCGCTCTCGGCATCTCCCCCGACGTCACCGACGTCCATGCCACTCAGCTGATTCTCGAGCTCCTTCTCCAGCTCGGCCTCGAAGTCCATCTCCATGTCGTCGTCACCCCCGTCGTCGTCGTCGGCCGGCTGCGCGCCACTGCCGCCGCCGACCACGGGGCTGGGCAGCTTGAAGCCGGTGCCGCCCTCGCCACCCTCGCCCGAGACGTCGTCGTCCTCCTCGCCCAGGATGTCCTCCTCGTCGTACTCGGCGTCGGCGTCCTCGTCCGACTCCGGGCCCTCGTCGCGCACGAACTCGGAGAAGCGCCGGATCGCCGTCGGGAACGCCGGGCTGAAGTCCTGGCCGCGCGCGGGCGCCGACGGCGCCGGGTCCGGGTACTCGACCAGCAGGCCGCCGTCGCCGTCCTCGTCGTCGTCCTCCGACTCCGCGGGCGACCGGTTCCGCTGCTGTTTCTTGGGCTTGTCCTTGTCCGCCTGGGACTGCTGCGACTTGGCCTCTGTCTCGGGCGCCTCTGCCTTGGCCGCGGGGGCCTCCTTCTTCTTGCTGTCTGTGCTGGCCTTCTTGTTCGTGGTCTCTCGCGCCTTGCCGGCCGCTGCTTTGCCTGTCTTCTTGTCGGTCGTGGGTCGGACGTTGCTGTCGATATGAGGATATTTTTCCTTGAGCTCCTGGGCGTCGCTGTTGTAGGGTGTCCGGGTCAAGTTCATGTGGAACATGGAGTCCATGCGGTGCAGCACAAAGGCCTTGCGCTCCGGGTCGAAGATCAGGACATATTGGTTCTCCTTGGCTGATCGTGTGCCGTTGTACGCGTACTTGCCTCCATTCTCGTAGAAGGACAGGTTGAACGTGTCGTCGTCGGATGGGGAGGGCTTCAGCTTGGCCTCATTGGGGGCGTCAGATGCCGATAGCTCAGGCTTGTGGTTGTCTGCGGGAGTTACAGATGGCACATCAGTCTCCAGCTCAGCTAGGGTATTTGTCTACGGTGAGTCTTGCAACACCGGGGCATCTCACATCTGATAGCGGTCAAGGCGTCCTTAGACGACTTCCCGAGCAGAGCGTCGCTGAGGATGACCGGGTAGCTCTTGGGCTTGGTGGGATCGACGACCCCGGGAGGGGCAGCTGACGAGGCCATGGCGGGGACGACGGCGCCGCGGAGGGGGAGCGGGAGCGAGAACAGGACGAGGCACGCTGGCTTGGGTATCCAGAGGTGGTGGGTTTACATTGTCTGCATGAGAGTGACTGTGTGAGAGGACGAACTGGCCGCGGGCGTTGTCCGTTGCTCAGAGGGCGTGCGAAGTGGAACCCGGCGAAGTGAGGTGAGGCGAAGGGGGCCAAGTAGGGGTCGCTGCTCCGCCGTCACTCCAATGTCTGGCAGGTCAAGGGGAGGTCTGTCCGTGCTGATCAGTCCGGGGCGTTCCATGCAGGTGCTTTGTTCGGTCCAGGTGCCACTAATTTAGCGCCCCTGTTGGCGGACGGTTATCGGTGGGCCCCAAAGCTCGGCCCCGTTTTCCGAGAGAGTGTGCTCAACGTCGGGGCTTGTCCCAATGTGTTAATCTTTTCGACCATGTAATATATCCATCTGTCACTCAACTCGATACTATAAATATCTATTTTCGCTCAACCTTTCAGCAGTCCATGCTTCAACACGGACGGCCTGAGGATGAAGAGGGTTCTGCAGTCACATAAGATTTCTCCCGAGCATGAAAAGATGACAGCGTCAAAGTTAGCAAGACGACTGAGAACATAAATCAGGGGTTGTCCTATGTGGGTTGCGAGATTATAGTCCTGCGAATGTGGCAATGGTGATGTTACATGCCTCACAGATAAAACCAAAAAGGTACATGGTCAGCGCTCGCTCCAGCAGGGCTTCCACCGATTGTCCCAAACTCCTTCCTCGGTGTCAAGGCCTCCCTTTCCGGCTCGCCATGCTGTGCACCTCCCATATGCTGTCACAATCTCAAAGCTCCAGGCCGCATTTACGTCAAGCAAGTGCTGTGATGGACCGTTTTGCGTACGAGGCCACCAGATATCCATATGTCTATCCCTTCTGGCTCTTCGTGGTCCAGTTCCTCCTCCCTCAACACAAAGACGCAGGGCTCCAGTCCTCGGGTACAACATTAGCTCCAGGATTCCGACAAGCGGGATCAGTCGTCGTCGAAGATCTGGTACGTGTTCTGCAGGATCGTGTCGACCACCTTGGCTTGGAAGCCTGAGTCACTGATGGCGCCATGGGCGCTTCCTCCCATTAGCGTAGGGCCAAAAACGATGGCCAGGTTTTGCGATGTCATTCTGTTCTGCGCCGAGTTTTCCATCACGCGGTGGAGGTGCAGCGCCACAGCACGAAGGGTCGCGTAGTTGGGGTCTGGAAGAGAGTTGATGATGGCGTGGAGGGAGTCGCGGCGGACAATCTCGTCTTCGTGCTCTGAGAACATAGGGTTAGGCCTGGTGAATGGAGACGGAACACGACTGGAGTAACTCACTGGCTGCTTCGATGAACCCAGCATAATGCTCCTTGGTCAGTAACGGGTCTGGAAGGTCTCGGAAGAACTGCTTCAAGAGCCCAGCCACACTGTTCACATCGTGAAAGAAATTCTCCGGGTTTCTGAAGTCAAGTTGTGGTGACGCCGTATCTGAAGGACTGGTTAGTTGACCAAAATGATCGACTGAGAACACATTTTTGAGCCTACCAGTGTCAAACATAGTCTTCATCTTGTTCACTTGCGGTAGAGACCCAGACAATCGGTAGATACCCTCGACTGTGAGACCAAATAGATCCACGGCTTGAATACACTGGTATACGACCATGGGAACCGCCAGTCCATCCCGCTCGTACAGCCGCGCGAGAGAGACGCCGAAAACTGGCCGTGAGCCCACCGCTCTTGGTGGTGATGAGCCTCGGCCTGGCCCTGGTCCCATTGGGCCAGGGGCGTGCTGTTGTGCCGGACCACCGTCTGTAGGGAAAGGCGGTGGCGGCGCAGAGTAAGGGGCTGGCTCCTGGAATGGCAGCGCACCAAGTTGCGGCGGACCCTGGGATGGCATCCCGGGCTTTTCGTTATATCTCGAATTTGCGCTACCTGAGAGAAGCATCCCCGGGCCGAACGAGTTTCGGTTACTGTATTGCGGCTGGGAAGCGGTCGGTCCCGTTTGATTCAGCATGCTTGCCGAACTAAAGCTGCGCTCATGCTGGTTGGAAGACGTGGTCCCTTGCGTCGGTACAGCTGGCATAGGTGGCATCCCACCACGCGACCAATCCGGCTCCTGGCTCGGCGGGAGCTGTTGCTGTTCCTGCATTGGTTGTTTAATAGGTGATGTGGGCTGGAAAGAGTCTTGCCGCGAATGTCCGCTGGGCTGTGATGTTCCTTGGCTCGGGGGCTGAGATCTCGCTGGTTGATACGTTGGTGGGTGAGCACCTGACATCGTGGGACCGCCAGATGGACCTCCGAGAACCTTACAAGAGTCAACTTATATTCCAAGATGCGCTTCGAGACTAGAGGACTTACTGGGTGCCGCTCATATTTGGGTTCCCCCCTGCTGGGCGGGACCTTGCTGTGATTTGCGCACAAATATTCACTCAAATCTCGCTGAGTGTCGACATTGTGGACAATCTCTCTCAGGCTCATGGAGTCCGGTCGAGAGGACTTTCCATTTTTTAGTGGGCTGACGCTCAGGCCGTTGCTCAACAGAAGCTTTTCGTTGAAAGATGCTGGGGAATCGATTTGTTAGCCCAGGTTCACAGTGTGACATGTATGCAAAACTCACCAAACTTCTGCATCTGGAGGACCAGGCCTGAATCGCATTCCCTGACAATGTCTTGCAAAGCTTTGATGGCCTCTGGCCGAGTCGTTGAGATCAGCTGGCCGCGTTCCTGTTGATAGGCCTGGACCTTGTTCTTGTAGTCCTGGTCGGCCGCCTGTACTTTGCGCAGCAGCTCCTCCTCGTGCTGTGCTGCAGACTTTGGGCCCTTGAATCCGAACATTTTGCCACCTTTCTGCCCGTCCCCAGTCCTGACCCGATCATACTCTTCCGCCAGCGAGTGGTACTTGGCCTGCGACTTTCGCATCTGCGCATCGACGTCGGCGGCACGGTGCTCCGCGGCGAGTCCGTCTTGTTTCCAGCCTTTCCTTTGTTTCTCCGCGATAGCTGCGAGCTCGTTGAGGTCTTCGGCCATTTGCAGCAGCGACATGGCGTACTGCATTCCGTTCTCCGCGATTCTACTGTGTGTGCCCATCATGCCATCGAAGGCCTTGGCAAAGCTGCCTCCGAGGTGATCGGACCGGCGCATGTTGTCGGAAGTCGTCCTGGCCAGTCTCTTAAGTCCATTTGCGTTGTCCTCTTCGATAGCGGCTCTCTTCTTGAGAAAATTGGCGAACTCCTGTGGGGGGCGACACACATGTCAAGTAAGCCGGTGCAACTTCTCCCACGATGCTGGGTGTGCCTACCTTTGCTGATGCGACACTCTGCTTCAGCCTGTTGAGCATTGTAGCTACACCGATCTATGATCGCCGTCAGCCCTGGGTCAGATCCATCTGTGTGCGTGCGACAAAGTTCACCTCTGATGAGAGCACATCCTGGACCATCTTCTCGTTCCCTGACGGAGCGGCCGCCGGCGGTGCGTCGGTGGCGGGTGCAGGGTCACCGGGCAAGGGGCCGGCGCCGTTGGAATGGCTTTCGCCATTCTCTGGGAGAGTGAAGCCGCCGCCTAGAGACATGTTGCTGTCTGCTCGTTCGCGGGGAATCTGTGGGAGGAAGTCGGAGGAAGCATTGGCGTCGGCCATGGTGGCGGGTCGAGGGGCGTCGGGGGGGTATACCTGCGGGCAGGCAGGCAGTCGGCACGACAGGTGATATTGGTTTGAAGATCGATTAAGCCAAGTAGCAGCCCCTGGCCGAGTCTACACCTTGCAAGATTGCTCGTTCGGATTGCTGGACTAATGGCGCACCAGGGTGAGACCCCGTAGATTCCAGATCGGGGCCGTGAGCTCTCGACCTCGACCGCGGGAGCCCTGCGGGGGATAGCGCAGACACGGGGTCCGGACAGAAAAAAAAATGGACAACAATGGGCAGGTCAGCTCACTCCCTTGGCTTGTCCCGACCCGAGGCACGCGGGGATCGCTGTGGCTCGCTGTGGTTCGCTGTCGCTGGCAGGGCAGGGCAGGACAGGACAGGACAGGGCACTGTCAGGGCTGGACAGGGCAGGAGCAGCGACTTGAGTTGAGGGCGGAGGGTGCGTGGCAAGGGTTGAAACGGCGGGTTTTATGCGCTCGGGGCGGAATGGCTGCGACGGCCCACACAGGTGCTGTGGGATGCGACGAGATATCGCCCAGGATGTTGCCGGTAGTCGCGGAGGCTTCGTCTGATCGCCTCGGCCAATGGCGCCCAGAGGCAACGGTCGATCAGTGCTCGGATGATACTGACTGACCCGGTCAATTGGGCGTGATCTCCAGTCAGGACCGTGTGCTAAAGGGCAGGCGTTGAGCAGGGTTGTATGTGCAGAGCGAGAGGACAGCACGTCGGGCGTGGTGTTGACGGCAGAAAGCATAGAGCAGAAAGAGACTCACTCCTGAGGAGCCGAGCTGGTTGATGGCGATATGCATGCAAGGCGTGGTCGGGTGTGGCTCAGCACCTTCGCGGCAGCGAACCGGAATCGAATCGTTTCCCCAGGGTGGGGACCAGAGACAGCTAGCTCGTGCCTCCCCCAGGCCAGCACACAGTCTGACAGTACAGGAAGACTGGTAGACTACAGTGAGCCGAACAATAGACGGGGACAGGGGTTCAGGCGGGCCTCACCTCTCCCACCCGCATTTCTGGTACCTCATCCAACGTCATGCCATCCCAAATGTCACACCTGCAATGCAAGTAGCTATTCTCTAGGTACCAAGGGCCGGTCTTGACAACATCGCAAATAAAACCGGCCGTATTGAGGCCTGCACAGTGCTGCCCCTGGAGCTAAACGTGACCCACGAAACATCACCTTAGTACCCGGGCAAAACACGAAGCAACCCGCACCACGCGATGAAGCTCAGAGCTAAATCCGCTCCAACTCCCACGTCATCCCTGGTTTCTCCAGCCAGCGCCAGAGACGAACCACAACGCAGATCCCTCTGCCACGCAGCATCTCGTGGGAGGAAAGCAAGCCCGTAGTGCGAGTAGTAGCACCATCACCACCTTGGAAACATGCACACATGCACGAGCCGTCCTAGCACCCGCGCCGTTCGAACCCGCTAAATGTTTCGCCGGCCGCTGTCACGAGCCCCTTGCTACGTGATGGATCGTCCCATCTCTGGCGCGGTGACCACCTCCCACTAATCGCAAAACCACGGAACGACTCACGAGCCGGCCACCCGACAACCTGGGCCGCCATACCAGAGCTCCCGAAGCTTCAGCGCTAGAAGGCCCGTTTCAGCTAAGAACACGGTCCTTAATATCGGCATCCGTCTCGTCAGAGCGTGGTCCGCTAGACCTTTCGTCTGAGATGCTAGCCTTGCTGGTGACATCTGCTCTGATATACTGGACAAGTCTCTAATATGAGGCCGCCTGATATCATTCGGGAAGACTGAACTTGTTCAAACACCTTCCTATCGAGCTGATGCTGCAAATATTCTCCAGGCTACTCCGCCGCTGTCTTCCGTCAATGGCCCTATGCCTTGCCAGAAGCTTTGATTCTGACATTGAGAGGACCATCTGGATCCAATCTACTGATGACTGGAAGCAGAGATGTTTCATACTCCGACAGAGAAAACTGTTGCCATGGCTTCATTTGTTGCTCTTGTGCTATCTATCCCTCGCTACATCGCGTGCCCGGCTATTTCAATTACATGTGCCAAGTGCGCCCACGTTGTGGAGAACCTGGCTAGTCGCTCGGATTCGTGTACGGAGGAACGTGGACAGGCGAGCTCAAGATGCCGGTTTTGCTTCCGAACGGCACTCTTATAGGTGGAAACAGAGTTGTTGATGTAACTTTAAGCTTTAGTGTGGCGCACAGTTATAGTTGCGCGCCGTTTGACAAAACCAATACATGCACCAAGACTATCGACGCCTCATCCGTTTTGATGGCTGGCTCGTCTATATTTGGCAGCACCGGTGGGCCACTCCCAGTACATCTGCTCTGTAGTGTACAGCACCGACACAGCCCAAGTATGCGACTGAACCCAGAGCCTCTGTTGTAGCTATGTTCAGAGACGCCCCTGTGGCATGCAACACGGAGTACTCCGTCTCCTGAACAGCGCACATCAACTGCAGTCCCCGCCCCTGAGTCTGTTTGGCAAGGGCCGAGCCGAAGGGCACGGTATATTGAATACGATATCGTCACTACAGGCCACACGTAACAGTAGATAGCACAGGTGCTTTCCGCAGGAAAACGTAGAAATTGCACTTTTATTTTGTCTATCCAAGTTCCGTCCTGTTTCCTTCCTGTGACTTTCTTTTCAGCCCTAGGAAGCCTAGATATAGCCCTTCAATACGGCTGCCTCAGCGTTCAGTATCGATGAGCCAGCAGCTCCGATGACAGCTACGTAGATATGTCAGTCTTCACCACTTACACGAGGAAAGAAATGCAGGGCACCGTTGGCATGGACTCACTGTTATGGCTCAATGCAACGAATTTGAGATCGAAGATTCCGCTATCATCCTCCCTCACACGGCCCACGCTGACAGTGTAGCCCCTGGACAGCTCACGGTCCAGCCTCGGCTGCGGCCGGTCCGGCTGGTCGTCGCCAAACACCTTGATGCTCGGCTTGGGCGCCGACGGGCAGCCGAGCTTCTCGACGTCGCTCACGTAGCCGCTCAGCGCCTCACGAACCTCCTCGGCACTGGGCGCTGGCCTCTTGGCGAAGCGCAGCGACACGCACGCGACGTGACCGTCCAGGACTGGCACGCGGTTGCACGAGGCGGATACCTTGAGGCTCTTGAGCTCTTCGAAGGCGGTGGCGTCGGCATTGATGCCGCCCAGGATCTTCTGCGCCTCCGTCTCCAGCTTGTCCTCCTCGCCCGAGATGAAGGGCACCACATTGTCGATGATGTCCATGGAGCTCACGCCCGGGTAGCCCGCGCCGCTGACGGCCTGCATGGTGACGACTGAGACGGTCTCGATGGGGCCGAAGCGGGCCTGCATGGCGGCGAAGGGGATGACGAGGCCGATGACAGCGCAGTTGCTGTTGCAGACGAGGAAGCCCTTCTCGAGATTGTGCTGCTTGCGCTGGTGGGGAATCAGGGAGAGGTGCGACAAGTTGACGGTGGGGACCACGAGGGGCACGAGGGGGTCGCGGCGGTAGTTCTTTGCGTTGGAGAAGACGGCGAGGTTCGCCTTGAGGAAGTCCATCTCTGTTGGCGGGTTGCGCCCGGCTGGGGTCAGCGTGTGCTTCAGGTGGGCTGTAGGGATGCTAAGTGAGGGACGAGCCAGCTCTGCGTACCGACATCTCCTGCTATATTGGCGTCCAGACCACTGAATACAATATCACAGTCCTTGAACTCGCTCGACTTGCACTCCTTGACGATCAGGTCGCCCACGTCCCCCATTGGGGTGGACTGCTTCCACTTGACAGCATCACGGTACTTCTTGCCTGCGGACTGCGGGGATGCGCCGACGGCGACAAGCTTGAGGAAGGGGTGGTTCTGCAGGAGGAGGATGAATCGCTGGCCGACCGAGCCAGTCGCACCAAGGACACCTGTTTTAAAGAGCGAGTTAGCTGGACATTGTTCTCCGGGGATTCAGGTAATGACTCTGGGTCAGTCGAGAGGGACGAACCGCACTTCTTTTCCGGGAATTGTGTCGCCATGATCGATTGAAGCACTCGAATTCACCAATGATCCTTGATCCAAGAGAGCAATGAGGTCTCGATTGGACAATTGGCTTATCTGGAGAAGGTTGTGAAGTTTGCGTGTACGGGTTGAAGATGTAGTCACCGTAGAAATCTCCCCATCTCTCTTTGGTCAGTCCCAGTCATACCACACGACCATCAAAAAAGAACCCCGCTATCGGAGGGGCACAACTTTGGGCGGCGGATTCAAGCTGCTGGAGCAGTGTGGGGCATGCAGAATGCAGGCCGCCCTTGGCTGCAGGGATCTGGGCCGCCGCCCCTTCGACCAACCCCTGCCCTGGCCCTTTGCGGCTCTAATCCGACGTCAGCGCGTGCTTGCAGTATGAGACTGGCGCCCAGTCTTGTACCATCAAGAATTTTATAAGATCTGTGCAAGAAATGAAATTCAACCTTAAAGAGAAAGCTATTATAAACTGAGGCTTGCATACTATTACATGGGAGGTACCTGTCAGACTACCTGCTTTTTAAAAACTGTGTTGTGTTGTTTATCTACTCCTGATTTTAATTTTGTAGTTTTCAATATGCAGCTTCTTTCCTAGTTTACCATCGTGTGCCCGCTCGATCAATTTTCCCCCCACTGCACCAAGGTCAGCTTGCAATTGTTTCCAAGTCTTGTTTCCAAGTCTCGTTCCCAGGGCTTGTCCAAGAACCAGCATATTGCGTATTGTCAGATTGAATCCACGACTGTGTGATTCACGCTGAAATGAAATGCTTCCTCTTATTACTTTCTCTATTATCTGGTTGTTGCGTTAGTCTCTTCCGGACTTGTCATATTTCAAATGAATGAGCCGTTTCTTTAAAAATGCTTTCCATTTCACGCTCTAATTTGTCATTCACTAGTAATCTCAGAGAATCTAGAGTCAAACTTGACTGGCCATGGTTCGCAGTTTGGTCCGGAGTGTCCACGTTTGAAATTAGTCAGGGGAATCGTAATACTTGTACGAATGCCAGTTGGCGATCAGCATGTTATCTTGTGACAAGAGGAGAGCACTGATATTGACCCAGTGCATTGTTCATAAATGAAAAAGGTATCAGCAGGCCACGCGCATTCTCCTGCTCATTACTTCTAGTCGCATCTTGTTCCACATCGCGATGAAGCAGCTGAAGTTGTGCTCACGTGTCTTCTCCTTCCACAATTTGATACATATGTCAAGAACTTATTATCACGGTGTGTGCCATCCGTGAGTCCTCTGAATTTCAGAAATTGGAGACTTTGAAAAGGAAGAATCGAGGCCATTTGAGACGACGCCATTAGCTCATTCACCACTTTATAGGAACCAAAGGCTTGGAATGCTCCGGAACGCTTTTGGAGGTCTAGTACAGACTTTCTTAGCTATGCAGTCACGTTTGTGAGGCAAGAATAGTGAGATTTCCGTTGATCATGAAAAGCATAACAGGAAGTATATCTTCAAGGAGGGGGGCATTCGATCAGCTCAATTAAGATGTGTGAGGAAAATGTCTGAATAATATAATAATGTAGGTGGCTATTGTTACTCTAGCACATGGGCAGCCAATTTCAATCGTCACGTGCCTACCTTAGTGAAAGAATCCAGATATTAACGCCCGCAAAAACGCATGGCACACCATTGCATAAGTTGCTCGCCTCAGGCTTAGCTAATTCGTACACTCACCACAGACACTTACACACACCCATAGCTGATTCATATACCCAGACCTAACACACCCAGACCTAACACACCCAGACCTAACACACCCATACCTAAAACACCCAGACCTAACACACCCATACCTAAAACACCCAGACCCAATATACTCACGTGGGTAAATGAATTGGCCAAGGATGTGTAATGAGCGTGCAAATTGTTTGTTGGCGAGCGAGTTATGCACCGATGTATCGGTGTACCCTCAGCTTTTGATCTCATCCAACAGGCACAATCAATTATTCCACGGTCAGTCATACTGATCACTGACTCCAGCAAACTAGGCACCTGATGCTTTAATGGCTGGTGCAACAAGTTCTGCTTGAACAGACCATAGCTCACATAATGCTGCGGCCGGCAGAACATATCAGCCCCGCCCCAGATCACCCTCCCAGCCTCGACGCGAATCCATTTTCCGAACCCAACTCTCGACTTTTTTCCGCAACAGCGATATGAGCCTCAATTTTGCCCCTATTCTCAACAAGNGCCAGTGGTTTAGCGGTAAAATCCATCGTTGCCATCGATGGGCCCCCGGTTCGACTCCGGGCTGGCGCATAACTTTTGCTTTTTCACGATTACCTACGAGGGGTTACGCCGGTGTTTCTCATCTTTTTGGTGATGTGCTCTGAATGTCCTGCCTTCAAGTTATCCGAATTTCCCCCACATGAGATAAATCATCTAATAGTTTTCAGGCCCAGTTCTGGGCCGCCGTGGTTGATTTTTGCAGAACCAACATCTGGTCCCCCATCGTGCTGCCCTGGTTTCCAAGCCAATGGACTTACTTTACTAGACTATTAGTGAGTATCGGCTATCGACACATGCACGCAACGGCTGATTCCGATGCCATGTGGCTGATGGGACAACGAAAAAAAGGAAGGCACAACGTCGCAGCCAAACACCTTGCGGGACAATTGAGGGGATGTCCGATACCGTGGTCTCCTATCACTTGTGGCTTCTGCCTCTGTACCTATTCTTGTTCCCAGGCCACACTCACAACGTTGCAGATGCTCTTGGAGGTGTGCATAACTAACAACGGACTTCCACTCACGAACATGACACGACCTTTGGGACGGCCTGAGCCACCGTGCTGGAGTCCGGAATTACACAAAATCTTGAGTGATGGTCTATATGCAAGCTTCACACGCATCCACGGATGCAAAGGCCGCCAACTTTGTAATGCTGATCATGCTCAGCTGGACTTCTGGCAGATCACATGAGTTCAACTGTGAAAGTAGCCAAACAGTGAGTGCGACAACTTAGAGCGTAGAGAGTATGAAGTAAAATTCCGATTCCATCTACATCATGAGCCAAGCGCTGCAAAGCTTTTGGTTAGTCGAAACATTTGAACGATGAGTGAATCATCGCGGCAAAGACGCTACTCAACACAAGGCGGCGCGGGAAAAGGTGTGGTATATCATAAAACAAAGCTTCAATGCTAAAAGGATCGTGAACAGAGAAGAAATCAAGCCAGCCCCCATGTCCCTTCACCAATCTGGCCCACTGCACCGTACGCACCCACCCAATACGCCTCATCATCACAAGTCCCTGACCATATTCCCTGTGGTCTCTTGATTCCCATCATCGTCCGCAAGCTTGAAGAGGGCCTGGTGCTCGGCCCAGCCCCTGGGAGGTCGTTTCCGCAGCTTTCTGGGCCGGCGAGGTTGTTGATGTTGACGGTTGTTCGAGGAGGAAGGGGCAGAGGAGTAATTGCTGTCGTTGCTGTTTTGGTTGGTGGTGGAGGAGTAAGAGGAAGAGGAGGACCCTGCAGTCAAACGAGCGAACATTTTTGGAAGTCACCACGCGTTGCGATCCCAGTTTGGGTCTATGGATTTAATGTCAGCCATGGTCACATGCTTTCCCTCCCCTGGGGATGTACTCCGGCCCGATGGCACACGACCTACCTTGCACAAAGGCCGCGAGGACCTTGCTCCCTGTCTGTAGCAGCGGGTGGCCCACGACGATCTTGAGGAACTTCTCCAGGCCCGCCCTCCTGCCCTCGATCACGTCATCGCTAAAGCGGTTCGTGAACACCTTGCCTGGGAGGGGCGGTATCGTGACGCGCGCGCTCTCGCGCTCCAGGATGTCACGGAAGTACTCGAAGTCGGAGTACCGGCGACGAACGGTGCTCTGCCGCAGCTTGAAGGCGGGGATGTTGGTCCGGCAGACGATCTCGTAGTCTGTGTACATGGAGCGGCCAATACCGTGCGTTCGGGGGTTGCGGACCTGGTTTGGGCCGGACAGGGTCAGCGTCATGTTTGCATCTCGGCGTATGCTTGCCTGTTGCACTCTCTCCTTGTCCTGCCTGAGTATATGTGTGTGCTCTGCAGGATCAGGCAGCGAGGCCATACGACATCGCATGAGAGGGAAGGCAACCTGGGCAGATTGGGGAAGGAGGCAGGCTACACACCTCGATCTCGAGGAAGTTCTCGGGAGGGCCATAGATCTCGTCAAAAGACTGCTGGCGCGTATCTGGCAGACTGGACATGGACTGCATCACAGGTTTCTGGAAGCGGGAGACAGGCCCCTTGGGCGCTGTTGCTGGCCCAGGAGAGGTTGGAGAGATGGGCGGCGCCTGGTTCGCCGGTGCCGCAGCGCCATCGGCGCGCGGGGCGTCGTCGCCGTTCGAAGCCGTTTTGACGGTGTTGAAAGGGTCCTCTGTGTGATTGTTTTTTTCTGCGCTTTCGGCCCGCCGTCTGCCGCCTGGATGACGCCGGGGTAGCTGTTCGGTCGCGTGGTGGGTAATGATGTGAGAAGAGGCCGGGCTGGGGCGGACGTGACCACAGTAGCAGCCGAGCTATAAAGTCAGGGTGGGGATGAAGCGCGGGGATGCCTGTAGCTTTTTGGGCCACTGGCGAGCTTCCTCTGGTGAAGACAACTGCTTGGCGCTGCCATTGTTGCATTAACTGCGTCACTCAACCACCCACTTCCTATCTGCCTCTCTACGATGCGCACGTGCCGTATCACTTTGATATACCGAATTTACCAAGATTTGCGAAACATGATTCTTGCCGGGTTGGGGTCTAGATTGCATTCTGAAGAATGTGGAGCGATGATGGAGTGGAGCATTGGTCAAAGGCGACGCCTGTAGGCCATGTCGCCTCGAGCCAATGGGTACTGCTTCCTCTGCGAGGTGCATGGCGAACAACTCAGCTATATAATACAGGTCTCTCAACACGTACTATGGCACAACTGCCTCTTCAACCAACTCGCTTGATGTTCACAGGAGTGCAATCAGATACATCTCCGTCACATCGGACAGTGCTTACGGGAGATCATCGTGGAGGGAACATGTCCCCGATTCTCCTGACACAATCTCACAGCACGATGGGGCATTGATGCATCAACAACCTGCTGCATTTGGTTGGTATAAGCCTTGACAAACACACAAGTCGTAAGTAATTATGTCTCACCTAGCATCCTAACGCCTGTTCCCGTTTCGCAAACCATGCTACCGCACCTAGGACTGCCCGATCCCGGTGCTCTCGATTGGAAGACACAGTAGCCGGTGTGAAGCCCAACAGCGTCTTTATCTGACAGAAGTGCCGCTTTGCCTCATCTCTTCTCCCCCGCGAATTTCTGGTGTATTGCCCTGATCTGCTCTTCCACGTTGACTGACTGCAGATGGTTCATGTGAGCCTGGCTCTTCCCATCAGGATTGCCATCGAAGGCGTTGACCGCGACCTTCTTCCGCCGGGCTGCCTCTTCCTCAGACACCGGCAATCCAGTGACCCCATCAAAGACATCGCTGCGCTGACTTGCAAGTCTCTTGAGGTTGTTGGCCACGTCCACCGTCGAAAGGTTCGTTGTGGCATACCGCGAATCCGCCTTTGCTTTCTGCTCCTTCCACCGCGGATCCAAGAGTTCGATGCGCATGTGCTCTTGCAGCTCGTTGAGTGGTATCTGCTGCTTGCAGTTCGGGCAAATTGCCATCTGCGCCCCCACTTTGCTTGCGTTCCGCGCGGCTGCTCTGGGAACAGGAGTTTCTCTGATCTTAACCTGGGCAGGGCCTCCTCTGGCCTCTGCTTGAGCTTGTTGCATACGGACCCGTGCTTGCTCGCGCTCCTGGATTCTCTGAGCTTCCTCTTCTTCCTGCGCGGACCTGGCGCGCACGGCAGGAGGCGTAGCCCCATGTGAGGGTGGGTGCATGGGAGATTGGAACTGTGGGGGTGTTGCCTGCGCAGCCGGAGACGGGTGGACAGGGAGTGTTTGCTGGGCTGCGGGCGTAAACGTGTGGTCGTCGAAGGGGAAGGCCTCCTCGAGGCGGAGGTTGGAGCTTATAGCGACGTTGTTCTTCTCCTCCAATGACGCGTATTGCAGGTCGTTCAGGGACGTAGGTGGAGGGAGGTTGGCCTGGTCGTCGGACTCGGTGAAGACGATGGTCTCGACGACCACGAAGTCGTTCCAATCGATTCGCGCAAACTCGAGCTTCTCCTCTTCCTCCTGCTCCTCCTTCCTTATCCTCTCGGCCTCTTGGTACTTTGCCCACTCTGCCCTCTGCCTGGCCCTCGCAAGCACGTGGTACTTGTCGTCGACGGTCCGCTGCAGCTCCTCCATGCGCTCCTGTTGGGCCTTGGTTCCCTCGCCAGTGCTGCCACCCTCTCGAAGCAATATTGAGTACTGGTCAATCATGTGTTGAAAGTAGTTGTGGAACGTGTGATTCTGAATGAGGAATTGAAACTGAGGGTTGCCGCCTTCGCGCTGTGCCAAGGTCGTCATGAATTGGCGTCCGTTTCTCGCGACGAAGAGGGCGGTCAGTCGAAGGATCTCCAAGTCCTTCTGGTTGATGCGCGGCATGCGGGCAGAGAACTGGAAGTCGGGCGGTTTCGGTGGTCCCTTGGGCTCCTCCTTGGCGGGTGCCGCGAAGTCCTCGCCGACGCGTCCGGCGGCGTGGGCTGTGACGTTGCCAGCCTTGTACTGTTCCTTTCGCCACTCGTACCAGGCGTTATAGGGGTCGGCTTGGCCATTCAAGAAGCTAAATTTGGGGTTGGCTCCATGGCTCTCGCGGATTCGTTCCTCGAAACTTACTCCACGTCGGGCTACGAAGCCAGCAGTCTTCTCGATGGCTTCACGAATCTCGCCAGGTGGAGGGACGACAATGCCTGGTGGAGGCTTCAGCTTGTCGAGCTCGGCCGCCGCCGCAGCTGCAGCAGCATCGCCGTTGGGAGTGGCCATGGTCGAGATGTGTGCGATGGCCCACTGCGATGCGGGTTGGACAATGGATGGTTCAGGTAGGTCGGGCGTTTCGAGGCAAACAGATAGGGACGTGACACTCGGTGCAAAAAAGTTAGCGGCATGGTGACTTTACCTGGAACACCAGGGGCAGCTCTAACCACACCACCCCCGAAACATGAGGCTCCGTCACAGACCAGAACCTGCCTAAATCCGTTTGGGCACCCAGGTCCAATGAACCTGGCATTGAACATAAGATTCAAGACTTATTCAACTATCAATTTCCATATTTTGCAGCCGGTTACTAGCACCTAGGTAGTGTTGGTAAGCGAGCTCAATATCAGAAACACCGGCACGAGCTAACTCGGTGTTGTATTCGCTTGGAACAGAGAAACGAACTCTAGCCACGTACCTCACACTGCCCAACGGACGAGACAGACATCTCACACGAACTTGCACAGAACTAGGTTGGATGACGGGTATTGAAATTATTTGTCCTCTTTTCCCTACCGGATGGCGTTCGATGACCGTACTCCGTTACAAGTTCCGGCTCTTCGACGTCGGACCAATTTCCAGGCAAACAGGTTTGATGTATGACATGTCGATACATGTCCCGTCTACAGACACACACGCACACATCTACAAAGCCGGTCCCAGGGCAGGTCGTGGCCGCTTCTGTTGTTCCCAAGATGGAATGGAATGGAAAGGTGGTCCTAATTCTCAGCTCACGGACACCACGCGCTGTCAGTCCAATTTTAGCAGGGAGGAGACTTGGCGTCCAAGTCCGTGCAGTGTCTAATTAGATGGTACATCAGTCTATGTTGGTATTTGAGGATAGAATCTCTTTCGTCTCCAATACCTTGGAGTTTTAGATACAGTGTCACACTCCATCAATTGTGATATCCAAATTGATGGATGCAGAAGAAGAGCTTTTCGAAGCCGCACAGCTGCCGACTACAGTATTCGGTAAGCAGTATGCTGGGTACGTACCAAGTACGTATGCATCGACCCACTGCTGTCGTGTCCACAGTAGCTCTTCCATTAGTGTAGCTCTCCCGTAGTCAGCGTGGCCCTGCCAAGGTGGTACCGTACTGGTTGTGTGCAGCAACAGTCAGACACCAAGCTGCTTTGTTTTTCTGGCCAGGATGATGTGAAGGAAAGGGCTCGTCGTGAAAGACCAGATGAAGCTTCTCCAAAGCCAATTGTGTTTCTAGAAGTCGCAGGGAGGAAACACGCAAGGGCCAAGGGATGGGCATGTATCGGAAGATCGTCAAAAGCATGTGCCAAATTGAAATCTCCCTTGGCTTAGCCCGCCCCTGCCCGGCCTGGGGCGGAGCTGGGTTGGTGCTGCCACCAAGGGACCCTTGTGGTGGAAAGTTTAGAGGCCAGGTCAGCCGTACAATGCTACCTAAGCTCCCACACAGTCGCAAGCAGGCATCTTCTTGATCCCCCTTTTCCCCATCCACGAGCTTCCTCTATCGACTTTGACCAAGACGCCATTCTACTGCATCGTCAGTATAGGCGACAGGAAGGACAAGCCATTCTTGATCTCTTGTCCCCGACCTTGGCACGAAGCCTATTTCTCTTCTTTCGTCCGTCCGTCACCTCTTCTCCCATGACGACGACCTCCTTCTAATGACCTTCACTTCTCGACGATCGTTTCCGTAATCCATTCCCCGTACCTTTTTCCACTGCGCGTATCAACCTTGGCGACCTGAGTCGTACGCGGTATCTATTCCAAAAGCCAACGAGCCGCTGCTTCTTCGATCCCCAAGAGCAGCATATCAAACTCGAATTTTGAGACTCAGGCATCATGGCGCGCTCAGTTGGCGCGCAAGCGCAAACGGCGAGGCCACCTTCGCCCCTCCACAAACAAAACCAGGTGGACCCAAGGGTCCAGGCACGGAAGCCTGACGACTACACATCCGAAGGTGTCGACGACAATGATGTCTTCCTCCTCCCTGTTTCCGACTACCAAGTCATGCTCGGCATGACCATCCTCGGTGCCATTGTCCGTCTCTTCCGCATCTACCAGCCCAGTAGTGTGGTGTTCGACGAGGTTCAGTATGTGGCATTCTGTTACATTCCCCCAAGCATCAAGTTCCTGGCTAACGAGTGTCTCTCCCAGCTTCGGCGGCTTCGCTTCGAAATACATCAAGGGCAAGTTCTTCATGGACGTCCACCCCCCTCTGGCCAAACTCCTCATTACACTCTTCGGCTGGCTTGCTGGCTTCAATGGCGACTTCGACTTCAAGGAGATCGGGAAGGACTACGTCGAGCCTGGTGTCCCATATGTTGCCATGCGAATGTTCCCCGCCATCTGCGGCATCCTCTTGGTACCTGTCGTGTTCCTGACTCTTAAGGCTGCTGGGTGCCGAACCTTCACCTCGGCCATGGGAGCTGGTTTGATCATCTTCGAGAACGGTCTCCTTACCCAGGCCCGCCTGATCCTCCTCGACTCGCCTCTGGTTCTCGCAACAGCCTTCACCACCATGTCGTTCCTTTCGTTCACCAACCAGCACGAATTGGGCCCTACCCGAGCTTTCCAGCCAAGCTGGTGGTTCTGGCTTGCCATGACCGGCCTCGGTCTCGGCGCAACCATCAGCATCAAATGGGTCGGTCTGTTCACCATCGCATGGGTGGGAAGCTTGACCCTGGTCCAGCTTTGGGTCTTGCTCGGGGA
The DNA here is from genome assembly GCA_013435955.1 of Diaporthe sp. HANT25. Taxonomy (NCBI): domain Eukaryota; kingdom Fungi; phylum Ascomycota; class Sordariomycetes; order Diaporthales; family Diaporthaceae; genus Diaporthe; species Diaporthe sp. HANT25. The sequence continues at coordinate 3,007,923 of JACBFG010000026.1, read as the reverse complement.
CACCAAGACCGTTACGACCAGGGTTTGGTTTAAGCACTTCATGGCTCGCTTCTTCTGTCTGATTGTTATCCCGGCCACCTTCTACTTGTCCATGTTTGCCATTCACTTTCTCTGCCTCGTCAACCCTGGCGAGGGCGATGGTTTCATGAGCTCCGAGTTCCAGTCCACCCTGAACTCGAAGAGTATGCAAGATGTTCCCGCGGACGTCCTCATGGGCAGCCGAGTCTCTATCCGCCATGTGAATACCCAAGGAGGCTACCTTCACTCTCACCCTCTGATGTACCCTACCGGCAGCAAGCAGCAACAGATCACGCTTTACCCTCACAAGGACGAGAACAATGTGTGGTTGCTCGAGAACCAGACTCAGCCACTGAACATTAACGGCGAACCTATCAACGGGACGGATGCCTGGGACAAGCTGGATCCGACCTTCATCAAGAACGGTGATGTGCTTCGCCTGTACCATATCAACACGCACCGACGTCTCCACTCCCACGACGTGAGACCCCCGGTCACCGAGCAGGATTGGCAAAACGAGGTTTCTGCATACGGCTACGAAGGATTTGAGGGCGATGCCAATGACTACTTCCGGGTCGAGATCGTTGGCAAGCAGTCCAAGGGTGGCGTTGCTCAAGAGCGGCTGCGCACAATCGAGACTAAGTTCAAGCTGGTACACATCATGACTGGCTGTGTTCTGTTTTCGCACAAGGTCAAGCTGCCTGAGTGGGCCTCCGAGCAGCAAGAAGTCACCTGCGCCAAGGGCGGGACACTTCCCAACAGCCTGTGGTACGTTGAGTACAACGAGCATCCAGCCCTTGGCGCCGATGCCGAGAAGGTGAATTACCAGAACCCGGGCTTCTTCGGCAAGTTCTGGGAACTCCAGCAGGTCATGTGGAGGACCAATGCTGGCCTGGTCGAGTCGCACGCTTGGGACTCTCGCCCGAACTCGTGGCCGATTCTCAAGCGAGGCATCAACTTCTGGGGCAAAGACCACCGCCAGATTTATCTCATTGGCAACCCAATTGTCTGGTGGAGCTCCACTCTGGCTATCGTGGCATATGTTCTTTTCAAGGGCGTCGCTGTGCTCAGGTGGCAGCGGAGCTACAGGGACTACGACAACGTCACTTTCAAGCGTTTCGACTACGAGATTGGAATGTCTGTGCTCGGTTGGGCATTCCATTACTTCCCCTTCTACTTGATGCAGCGTCAGCTCTTCCTCCACCACTACTTCCCGGCTCTGACTTTCGCCGTCGTTGCTCTGTGCCAAATCTTCGACTTCCTGACCGCTCGAGTTACGGCTCTGGGCATCAGAGAGAACTCGATCATCAACAAGACGACCACCACGAGCTTCCTGGTCCTATCTGCTGCCGTTTTCATGATCTACGCACCCCTCGCATACGGAAACACTTGGACGAAGTCGGAGTGCAAGCGCGTGAAGCTCTTTGACTCTTGGGATTTCGATTGTAACACATTCTACAACGACGTAAGTTCTTTTTCTGGCTCTCCCCCAGAACAGGTCCCTGAGAGACAGTTGTCTCAAAAGGGTTAGGCGAAAGATTGGACAAGTAGAGGAATAGCTGTAGCGAGTGCTCCATAGTGTTCCGCGAGGTGGCTGCACATAATATTGCAACCTCTAGGACCTTGTGAGGGACAGGATAGCAACATGAAAAAGTCCCTGGAAGCATAGCTTGACAGACCTGGAAGTCTTTTTGATAGACGGCAAGGCGGCAAACATGCTCCGAATACCATAATGAAATTAGGCATCCAATGTTGACTTGGCGGCTCAGTAACTAACGGTGTATCATCTCACGTAACAGTACTCGCAGTACAACACCCTCGGGGGAGTCCCAGCTGCGTCGGCAACGTCCAAGAACTCGGTTCCGAGCTCAAAGGCGCCGGAGGCACCACCGCAAGCCCCGCCGGCTGGCGGGCAGCAGGAGCTGCAGCAGGAGCAGGGGCAGAAGCCGATACACGACAAGGACGAGTTCTTCAAAGACGGCGAGGCGGGTATCAGCGGAGCGCCGGTGCCGCCGGGCCAGCGGCTGGTGAAGCGCGAGGAGCGGATCGAATACCGCGACCAGGACGGTAACGTGCTGAACGACGAGCAGGTCAAGGCGCTGGAGGGCAAGGTGGAGTTCAAGACACGGTACGAGACCCGGACGCGCATGGTGGACGCCGAAGGCCGCGAGTTTGAGGCACCACTCGGCGAGGCTCATCAGCAGGCGGTCGGGGAGCCCGTTGGTGTTGCGCCGCCGCACCCGGACGTTGAGGGCGTCGATACTCAGACGGCGCAGAAGCAAAAGGCGGCCGGTGAGGACGAGGTTGTCCCACCTGCCAAGGAGAGCGTCGAGGGCGATCACGAGGCCAAGGCCAAGGCTGCGAAGCCTGCCAGCGAGAAGAAGGAGGCCAGCAAGGAAGCCAGCTCGGCATCGTCATAGGAGTGACGGACAGCCTCTGTGCCCCCTTACCTCGTCTTCTCGCTGCTTCTGGGTCCCTCGGCGCTGTTCTTTTGGTTCCTATGTCGTTCGCTTTTTTGTTACAACAAGGGGGAAGGGTATGAGATACCAATCAAACATCTTTTACACTCGGGACGAAATGGGGAAGAGGCGCAGATTAAAACGTATGGAAAACTGGGGCTCGGCATTCGAGTTGTTCGCCATGTCTTGAAGTCGATCTCATTAAAGACGAGTATAGACAGTTGATCTAGGTCTTAAAACACTACCACCTGCTAGTTATCAAACCATTAGCTTACTGCAGCTAGCACCAATGCTCAAAATGAATCAAAAGCCTCTCAGAGTCCAGCCTCTAGCAAGAAAAAGGGTTGCCCTTGAATTGATGTGCCGAAAAAGCATCATATTGAAGCCCAACTTCTGGTTTATCCGGCAATCATCACTGGTCATGCTAACAAAGACGGTCTCTCAATCAACACAAAACCCATCGACATATGGGTCTTGGTGCCATCAGTCCACAGTATGAATACTGGGCTTCGAGGGATGATTTGGGATGCTGAGCATCTGAAGTGGTCTAATCGTCTGGGCTGCTCGTTCCTTGTACCTCTCTGGCGCTGTTGGCCGATATTTGGAGCGCATTACGAGCCAATTGATATCGACCACTGCGTTCAGACCTCGGAGTTGAAGACACTTTGACACCTCGGCCAAGTTGAATAGCGACCCTCATACGCTACATGTTGGACACACATTCAAGGCTGTCAATCCGGAGCATTTTACGTGTGGTTCATGTTGCCAGTCAGCCAGTCCACCACTTCATCCACAGTAACGTACCATCACAAGTAATGCATGTCGGGAACCTAATACGAGAAAGGATCCACTCTAACAAGACCGTGAATCACTCACGGCTTTTGTGTCTCTTGTTTTGTTTTGGGGTATCTGTCCATGCAATTTTTGCCCCTCCTGAGCTCCGGGTCGATGCTGTAACGTCTATATCGCGGCCCATATTTGAATCCCCATGCTGTCACTGATGCGCCCAGAGATGCCTGGCTGTGTGATCCGCCACTATGGGCACAAACTTAAGATCTCCTCCGTCTGCCCAATTTCTTACAGGCTCTCTCCGTCGGAAACGCAGCCACCCGCAGGGGCTGTTGCTTGCAACCGTACACTTGGGGGGCCGTATCCTGTGCTGTAACAGGTCACCCGCTTCCTCTATCTGTCCCTATCCCTCTCTCGATATGGTCCCATCCTGGCCTCGCCGGGAGCCTCAATCGTCCTCGGCCTGCGCAAAGGGGTTCGCTATCTCCTCGCTGCCGTCGACGGGGCTGATCAGCACGATCAGGGTGCCGCGGGCGACGGTCAGGCCCAGGGCCCGCGTGGTCTCCTTGCCCTCGTCGTCGCGCATCGTCTCCTTGGCCTCGTCGAGGACCAGGTTCATCAGGGGGTCGTAGCCCTTGAGGACGCCGGTGACTGTTGTTTCACACACGAGCTCTTGGTCAGCATTGGGTCGGTCACGCTCAGCACACGCAACAAATGGTCTCCTGGGCTCCGGGGCACCGTATATAGGGAGGTAAGTATGCAGGAAGGGGGCAAAACGCACCCTCGCGGCCGCCATTGAACTTGACGGTGATCTGCTTGTCGTTGTACTTTGACAGGTCGAGGATGTTCTCCTTCTTGGGCCGCGACTCGCCGCCGCCCTCGCCGCCGTGCTGGTTGCCGCCGTGGTGGTGATGGCCACCACCGCCGCCGCCGCCGCCGCGCCCTCCACCTCCTCCTCCGCGTCCTCCGCCGCGCCCGCGGAAGTTACCCCCTCCGCGGCCGCCTCCGCCGCGGTGAGATCCCCTGTCTGCCATTGCAAAGCGAGCAATCGGACGTGTGCGTGGTGCGTGTGCGTGTCGCGCGTGTGGGGGGGCAGTCGCGTGATGGTGGCGAAAAAGAAAAAAGGGAGGATAGGGATTAAGGGATTGTTGAACTGACAATCCGGGGGCCGGGGGAAGGGTAGCGCGTCCGGTTTCGAGTGATTGTGGGAGATTGTGAGGCAGGGTGTGAGGGCGATGTTGCAGGTGGCGTTGGAGGGGTTTGGGTACAGGGAGCCACCGCGAAAGAGTTTCCAGCGCCTGGGGA
>JACBFG010000026.1:2986628-3000136 GCA_013435955.1 Diaporthe sp. HANT25 | reverse complement strand
CGCTGGCCCCCCCCCCCCGGCCCCGGCTGGCGACCGAGATCCAGGTGCCGTTGCGTTGCGTTGCGCCCGGGATCCGGCAGAGGGAATCGTTTCCGTTTCGTTTCGTTGTGTGGCGTTGCGTGGGGCGCGAGGTGCTAACTCGGAAGAGAGAAGTGCCAGAGGGCAGAGGCAGAGAGGCTGAGGGACATTGGGTGTGTGTGTGTCGGAGTGCGGGTGCGTTGGGTTGATGTGGAGGGGTGGGAGGACGGACGGACTTGGACCCAGGTACGAAGCTGACTGTCACCAAAATACACCGTACCCTGGTGGACCATGACGAACCCACGACGGCCAAGCCAAGAACCGTCTACACTACAATACAAGCCGGCGTCCTTCCGTCTTGGACCTGTCCACCTGGGTCCCGGATCTCGATCTTTTATTTCCCCTTCCTCCACCCTTCTGTTTCATTGTCGCCCGTAGACAGAGCCCGGCCAGCCAGACAGGCAAGCACACGCGTCCTTAGTCCTCACCTCGCCTTAGCAGAACCTCCGTCCCACTCCGCCGCCCTCCGGTCTCCCTCGACGTCCATCCGCCCTGCCGACCTGACGACCACCGCCTTGCATCTCGCTACCACCGGAGAGCCCATAGCCTCGCGACTTTGATACGTCCGCCCTCGCTTCAGGTATGCATGTGCATCGAGCGATCATACTTTTCTCACATACATACACACGTACATACACACGTACATACACACATCTCGCCCTCACATGCACGCGCGCACACACACACATACATAGAGAGTCTTCTCCACGCGCACAAACGCGCACGTACACACACACACACACAAACGCATATGCATTGTACATGTGGCCGGCCCCACACGCGCGCCAGCACCCACACATCCCCCATATCCGGTCCCCTCCAAATCTGTCGACGCCGTCCCTAGGCCTGCGGGACCGCCCTTCCCAGTCGCACTCCTCCCACGCCGCCAGCCTGGCTCCCCACACCTCCCTCCAATGCACGTCAAGGCCGTCCTCATCGGCACGCGGAAGGAAAACAGCTGAGCTAACAACCCCTGGCATGGGCTGCAGCTCCAACAGGAACAGGAACAGCAACAGCAACAGGAGCCAACGCTGACAACCGAAAAGAAAGAGATCACAAAAAAAAAAAATCCGCTGCACCTGCTCCACGAGCCGCACCGCTGGCCTGCTGCTGCTGCTGCTGCTGCTGCTGCCCCCGCGACGTCTCCAAACACACGAGACGAGACAGATGAGAGTGGGAAAAAGGAGGGCCGGATAGCGCACAAACGAACATGATTCACTGACCCAGTGTGGGCTCTTGGCGTCTTGTTCCTCTTCTCGCCCCGTCTCGCCCGTCGCCATTCCTTGCCTTGCGCCGAGCCGAGACCTCCCCTGCCTGGCCTTGCCTGGCCTCCGAGTCTCTGCCTCTCTGCCTTTGCGGCCAGCCAAGCCCAGGTGCAGTCATTCTTTGCTGCCCTCGCTCTTACTTCTGCGCAACCCGCCAACCCACACACACGCGCGCCAGCGTCTCACCTCTTCCATCTAATCCCATCTTACCTCACCTCAACTCGTCTCGCCTCACTCCATTTTACTCTACCTCGCTTCACCTCACTTCACTTCACCTCATCTCAACTCACCTCACTCCCAAGTCGCACTCCATCACATCGGCTCGATAATTCTCGCGCGTCTTGGCGACCACCTCGCCCTCCCCCCGGAACTCAGCAATTGTTTCTCCTGGGATTGTGGCGCATCTGGCACATCTCCATCCCACCCTCCCCGTTGGAGCACCCTGGTCCTTGAACCCGCCACAGAAGCTTTCTATATCTCCCCCAATCCGCTCCAAGTTGACCCTGAGAACGCCTGCCTGGACCGGATCCAACCGGATTCCTTTCTCTGCTTTATTGCGACACCGTTCTTTTGGTCATTAGACAGCGAATTCGTTGCCCGACGTCTTTTGCCGTCTGCGGCGCGTCTTGTCTGTTGCATCGCTCGGGCACGCCACTGTTGACAGTTGGATCGCAACCTCCCCGGGGCCATCGATCCTACTAGACTTTTTAGAGATAATATTGTTCAGATCTCCAATGGGACAGTATTTTGTGGCTTAGTCCTCTGGGAGCTGTCGTTCTACTTGTCGCCTGCTAGCATCACCGCAGACACCTTTACACTTCCAGACCACCACCCTCCGGAGAGTTCCCAGCCTCAGCCTTCTTAGGCAACGGGCAGATATTTCTTGCAGAAGCCTGGTTCTTCTGCGTGACGACCGCGTGAGTCCCAGGTGGCTTTGACGAGAAGCCCTCGACCCATGTGGCTCTATCCCGAATATCAGTACCTACCAATACGATCGAGCACGTGCGATTTTGACTTGGCTCAACGCAGTGTTGTGCTCTGGGCTGCCCACCATGGCACACCCGGAGCCCCTTGCGACGGACCAGCACCACAAGCGGAAGCGTGATTCTGACGACAATGGCCAGCAGTCTCACGACAGGATACCTCAGCCGCCTCCTCCCCAGTCTGGCAACGGCGCGCACATCAATTACCTGGCCAGGTCCAACTCGACACGACTGAAACTGATTCAGGGAGATGGAGAGGTATTTTCCGACGTGCTAGGCCTCATCGGGGACTATGAAGGGGTGCTGAGTCGTCATGAGAGCTTGGCTGCGAACTTGGGCGCCAAACTTACAGGCCCAAGACTGGTCAAGGCCATGGAAGGGCTCTTTGAGGGCTCCATCACAGCCACGCGCAGGGACCCGTACAATTCCGATACGGTGACCTGGCTAGACATTGTCCAGTTTGCGAAAGCCAGCCCCAATGAGTTCACCCTGACTTCAAATCCAGACCGTGGTCGCTACTGTTCCTTTTATCTTAAAGGAAACCATGTCGAGATCACGGAGGATGACTGGCGACTGATCATGTCGGGGACGCTTGACAGGTTCAACCTGGCCCCCCTGCAACCGCTGGAAGAGGACGAAAATTCCGAGCTCGCGACCCTGGAGATAATGGAGCAGAGGCTCCAAGTCTTGATTAAAAAGGCCGACGAGGTTGCGCGTAAGGCGCGACAGCTCAACTACCACCTCAGCGGCCGCAAGGCAGCCATCAATTCCCGGCGCACGGTACGCTCTCCTACAACTCATCATGTTGGCTTCCAACCTGTCAACCACCCGCAATCAGTTCCGCGTTCCAACTCTACGTACGACCTACACGCCGACCTGCTCCAACAGTTCACCTCCCAGTCGCAACCGGGTTCCGCCAGGATCCCGGCTCAAAACTCAATATCTCTGCCTACTACACCCGTAATCCAGGTAAGCAATCATGTCGCCCCGTACACGCTCCCGTCTTCTGGGGGAGAAGAACCCATCGAGACCGCACGCACTGCTCAATGGCGAGGCTCCACGTCTGCCGTGCCCGCTCGTCCAAGATAGACAATCTTTGAGGACAGCCCCTCGGTCAAGGCATCGCCTACGGATCCGAACTCAAGAACATGAGCCCACGGAATGTCCGCTTCCGTGCGAAGCTGCTCCGTAGCTGGTTGATGCACAAGGTGTTGTTCTGCGGGCTCAAGTTCCAACTGTTAGACCACCAGGGGATGTGTATTGCCGCAATGTGCTGTTTGCTATTTGCCTGCTTGCCAATACCTCTAACTTCTTACACGATCACTTCTATCACCGACCAATCGGCGCAGTCAATAAATGAGAAAGCATCAATCGCTAAGAAATGAGCAACAGGGACCCCCAATATCCGGCGTCAAATTGCCAATCCAGCCAGTTCAACCCATACACACACAAAGCGGACGCCCCTCACCAGGGGCTTCGGAACAGTCCCAGTCCCAACCCCAGCAACATCAACAACAGCATCAACACCAAAACCAACAGCAGCAACAGCGCTCAGCAACAGCCCACTCTGACGATCCGTCTGACACGCACCGGTCGCTTGTGACTGCGCGGATTGAGAAATTGGCCAAGGGTGATACCATCCACCCGCCCTGCGACCGATGCCGCAGGTTGCGCGTGCAGTGCATAAAGCACCTCACGGCCTGCCAGGGCTGCACCAAGAAGCATGCCAAGTGCGGGTGGAAGACGATCTCGGACGACGAACTTAACTGGTTAAAACGTGAGGTCGGGAGCGGGGCGAGCGGGGCGACAAGCGGCGGCGAGGGTGATGGGACGGAGGGAGACGACACCTCGGGCCGCAGTGGGGGCGGTTTCTCGCCCGACCCGCCGTCGCTGCCGCCCATCAGTGCCACCAGCACTACTGCGCCCTCGTCGTCCGGCTATGGGGACCGGCCGCTGGCCGTCGACACGAGGGCGTTCGCGCCCGTCAATCATAGCAACAGCGTGGGTGGCACCAAGGAGAGGGGTAGTGTCACGGACTTTGGGCTACGCGAACACCGCCCGTCGTCGTCGCAAGCCGAGCACCGGGTCGACCACTACCGATTGAGCCACATGGCGAACGTGGCGCTGAGCTCTGATGCGAGGGAGCAGCATCAGCACCAGCAGCATCACCAACACCAGCAGAACCACTCCCAGAGGGTCATGATGCGGGGTACCAGCGTCCCAAGGGATTGAAAGCCCTTGGTGGCTGGGCGGATGATAAACTGTGTAATCGAAAGGGAAACGGAGATGATGGATACTTTTTCTTTGGAAAAAAAAACAGCAAAGGACTCGCCTTGGTTCGGAGGCGCGTGTTATAGGTTTGCATTGGCTGGATACCCCCGCACACTTGGTCGCGCAGTGATAGAGTAGATCGGATACATGGCCTGCATGGGAAGGCCAGAAAATGGCGAAGGCACTGCTTGCTGGTGGATACCCCAAAATTGGAGAAAGGATTAGGGAGCGAGAGAGCAGCTGGCCATGAGTAGTCTACTCCCGGCTTGATGGCATGGTGCAGCTGCCAGGCCATCATGGTCGGCCGGTGGGAATGGTGCATATGTAGCATTTTGTTTGGAAGATAGATCACTGGTCCGCGGGGACAGCTGCCAGACACGAGGCTGTCCTCCTGGTGGACCTTAGCATTGATATCCTCCGGGGCGAGCGAATGACAGGTGGCTTCGTGATCATGAAGGCAGCACGTGTTGCCCACCTTTGCACGTCGGAATTGTGTGTGGTTTTGATCTGATGCTGGGTGGAATAAACATTTCAAGACTTGCCTGCCAGGGAGCTGCGCCTCGGAGACGGAAGCCATGGGCCCGCTGAGCGCGCTTCGTTTCTCCCGAGAGCAATATTGACCAGCCTTGGCCGGGCCTACGCCCACACCGCAGCGAGGACGGCTCGGGCTTGCTGGGTGTGTACCCTGTCCCAATTGGGCAGCTCGCCTCGGTAGCGACGTATCACGACTTCCCTCGGAAGGGACTTGCATATTGTTAATGGCCACCGTCCTCGGCGCTGGAGTGAGAGTCCCGTGAGTCCTCACCATTCTTGCGTAGGGCCGGTGAAGGCGCCATTATCTTCGCGCGCGAGTCCTCTACTCCTTTGTGCTGAAACCCATGAAGGTGTCATTGTCTCCGGCGTGGGAGCGCGAAAATCCCTATATTGGCAGCGCCCGAGACTTGAGACAAGGGAAAGCCGCGATATGTGAGATAGGGGACATGGACTGGACGGTCAAGGCGTAGTCACGACGGATTGCGCATCGGGCTCTGTGGCCTGCTTTCTGTAGCGTGCGAAAGCCTGTTGGCCCTCACTGTCTCTCACTGGCCTTTGTCTTCTTCATCGCTGCTGCGCCGAGCCTGATACTCTGAGAGCACTGCGACTGTTCCTGCCGCGCTTGCTCCTCCAGCGATCGCTCGCTCTACCATCGACTACCTATGGTGCCACGTTCAGACGGACTGTCAATCACTTTTTTGCCTGTCCTAAAGGCTGAAGTGCTATTCTAAACTTTGTGCCAGGTTTGCTTACCTCACGGTCCTGAATACCCTTTTCTCACCCCCTTCTGGTCTCTCCGCCGTTCCACTTATTCTAGCTATATCGCGGCATCTTCTAGTATCTCTGAGTTGGTTCAGTAGTCTCCAGACGGAGTACCTTTTTGTTTGCGCAAGAATATTCCCAGCTGTTAGCTTCAGGCAAATGCTATGTCCCCGACTTCGGCATCCATGGTGGCATGTTCAAGGTAGCAGCCTGGCAAATAATTGTGATAAGGAGAAGGACCAGCGTCTGCTGATGGTCACCAGAGACATTCCTTTTCCCCCAGGAATTCCGTCGGTGACAGTCAATTTGTAGCCTGGGGACAATATCCAGATGCACGCATGAGACAGCGTGGCCTGTCGTGTTGACCGACCCCCGATTCTGGGGTAGCAGGGAAGGGGCTGGCTGGCTGGCTAAGACGGTCCCAGGAGCCCGACCGTGAAAGGTAAAATCATGAATTTTTGGACACGACTGAGCCTCCCTGTGAGTTGAATCCGGGGCAATCCACGGCCACTTTTTATGTTTCTGCCATTTTGGCCGCCTTATCATTCGAGTTGGGGAGGCAATGGGTGAGTGATTGTGCCTGAGATAGCGAGTGACAGCCGGCGTTGCAGGGATTTTGGGCAAGACAACATAGAGGGAGAAATGCAGTGGTATTTTCATGGTTCTTTACTACAGCAAATAAGGGATACCAGTTTTCTGGAAGATTTAATTCACATCTCCTGTGGCCTTCCAATTTTAATCTAGAAGATCCACGCAATGCTGGACTGTACTGGTATGTGTGGGCAAAAGCGCCATTCTATCTTCCATGGCAAACTTCAGCATCCTTGTCTTGTTCAAAAAAGGATGAGCAGGTTTCATTCAACTTCAATTTGTAGCTCAAAGAAAGAAATCGTTCCATCTGGGCGAATCTGATGATGTTGATGGTGGCGTTTCACGGTTGTGGACGCGCCCCGTCAACCGTGAAGATCTCTCCCCGGACCTGGGTGCCGTGCCCACATCAGGCCAGGTGGGATCATTTAAGCCGGGACTTTACTCTCAGCCATTTCGCCCACAGATAGATCAAATTCTGGGACTTTGGATCATTTCCTCATATGCGTACACACAAGTGTATTATGCCAAGACAAAGAATCACGAGTGCCTGCTGTTTGCAGCAATTCACTCACTCGGAGTTCCTGTGTATGGAGATCCCAGACCGTTATGAACATAGACCATGTCACTCGTGTATATTCACGCCGTGCCCACAGGTGGTTGCCCGACAGCGGAATCATTGTGATATCCTGCATTTATCTTTAGCCTAAGCAGGTCAACTTAGCTAGTTCTTTTCAGTCTCGTGCAAATTCTGCCGCAGGCAAGGCTGGAGTAGTGTTTGTCCGGCTGCTGGTGCTACGGCCAACTTCCAACCTCAACAAAATGAGAAGTCTATGAATTTTGTTGGAGTTGAAATCTACACTCGGCTGTCAGCCTCGGGCCTCTCTGTCTTCTTCTGTGAATTATCACTTGTTTGCTTTCTTGTGGGAAACACTGACGATGATTTCAGAAGGAGGCATGCTGGGATACTCAATATCTGTTTCCCATTCCATTCTTGCAAGGTGGCTTGTAATCCATGGATACTCACTTGCTTGACCATTGTCTTGAAAAAAAATGTCAATCCAGAGCAGCAAGTATTTCATTGTCACAATGTGCGGTTGTATGTCTCCGTTCCCGTCAAGCAGGTTGTCCTGGCCCTATCCAAGCCAAACAAAGCAGCCAGCCGTGTTCGCCATCAGGGAACAATACAGCCGCTCGGAAGGAGGACGGAGGGCACACACGTGATTTTTGAAAGCCATGCTCCTCCAAAAGATAATGGATATGACGGTCCTCGCTACCGGTGGCTGCAGTCTGGGCTGAGTGGATGTCCCCAACGGACGCCAACAGGAGAGCACTCTTTTTGGGAGGGATCATCCGGGACTGCTCAAGTCCTGTCAAGGCAGAGGTGAACAACTAACAAGCACTGGATGCCTCGAGGTATGGCCGATCCTGTTCTGCTCAAGGTAATTAGGGAGTGTCTCAATGCATCGAGCACCAGGCGCAGTTCCCGTAGTCGGCCCCTACCAGGCAAGGGGTGGAGGGGTAGGGTCGGCGTCGAGTGTCCATTGCCTCAGGCGGGCAGGTGAAGATTGTTCAGCTCGCACAAGTCTAGGCCTCAACCGGGCCTCGTGCTCAAGCTCAATCAAGCCCACGCTCGACGCCCACCCCGGGGCAAGGCACATCATCACAGGGGGGGCAGATATAGCTGCTCGTCCACCACAAGTTGGTTTTGTGCACGTCTTGGCACAAAAAAAGGATGTGAACGGGGCGAGGCTGGGGTGGCTTTCACTGTCCCTGGTGAAGCCCATCGAGAGAAACGCCGACTCGTCCGAGATGGCATCGTCAGGGATGGTCGCCTTCTTGGCGGTCGGCGGTGGGATACCCACCCAACGTGAAATTGACTGCTCTAACGACAGTTTCCTCTGGCGAACACTGCGACAAAACTTCCGTGCGCTGTGAGTCTACTAAGCAGTGTTTTGTGCTGGGCGGAAATTGAGGCTGGCCACTCCCGCGTTGTCAGCAAGGGAAGTGAAGAGGTGCAAGCATCTCGGATTGGAATCCCGGCAGAGTAGAGAACAAGAGAGGCACACCCACTCGCACACAAGAGGAGGAGGTGATACTGCTTATCAGGGGAGGTCGGGCTGGAATGTGTGGGCTCTCTGCTCGGCCTTTTTGCTCACTCATCAGGAGACGGTGTCCAGCGTCGAGATTCCGCGCGAGGAAAGGGTACAGTAGAGGTAGCCGCGGCCCAAGTAGATTTGATTTTCTCTTCCCGGGTTCAACGTCTTCTCTTCCTCTCGACTGGTCTCAACTGGACGCCGACCAACGCTGCGCACGTACGCACGCAACGCATTGCCCTCCGCCCGCCTCCCGCCTGCTCACTCTCTCACACACTCCACCCACTCCTTCTGCTCTCTCTCTCAATTCCCTTCCCACAACAACAACAGCCGACCCTCTTCTCCCTCCACCATTTTGACAACGTGACATCCACGCAGCCACGCCAAATCAACAAGCCGACTGCCGTGCTCGACCCTAGTCACTCACCTTCCACTACCATCTTCATCATCATCATTGCCGCGTCTGGTCACCACCCCGCGACAAGAGTTGCCCACTGCGGTAATTGTCACAGAGAAACCGCGCTGCACTTGCTGTGCTGCACACCGGCTGCATATCTTCCTCACTGCCCTTCAGCGACAACAGCCAGTCATCAATTTATCCTACACGAGGTGGCCGTTTCAGCTCACAACACAAGCGTGGTCTTAGTCATCTGATCTGATCAGTTCTGTTCTGGTCGGCCTGGCTGTCCGGTCGGTCTGATCTGCAGTGGTAGGCCCTGTTGTTGCGGATACAAAAGGTCTTTCTTATGTGGACTTTGTCGCGCGCTAGGATCCCGGCCACACCTTCTTAATTATCCGCGTCCATTGCTCGCCTCCTGTCCGGACCTCACCTCACCTCGACTCGCCTCTCCCGCCTCACCCACCTCTCATCCCACAATACAACATCAAGCGACGCGTCAATTCCATCAAATCGCCCGCGTCTGCTTGCAACTTTTCATTTTCTCCACCCCCCGTCGCGTCTTTCCCACCCCACGCCTCGGGATGGCCGGCCTCCTCACTGAGACGGCTCGCGCTGAGCTGCTGCCTCTCCCTACGCCTGAGCCTGCGCTTGGCCCCGACTCCGTTGAGCTCCCTGCCCTGCCCTCAGAGTCGAGCTTCCAGTTCTCCGGCTTCCCAACCGATGCATCTTCCAACAACGCGTCCTTCACCTCCACGCCCCCAACCACTATTGCTGACGCCGCCAGCGTTGCCTCTGACACTTCCAAGAACGAGATCACGGCTACCATCCAGGCCCTCGACGCCCCTTCAGCGTCCACTCCCGTCATCGGCTCTGCTGAGCCTGCAGAGCCTGTGGAGCCCGCACAGTCTGCGGAGCCTGCAGAGCTCACTGAGCAAATTGAGAAAATCGAGCAGACTGTCCAAGTTGCCATCGACCAATCACCCCAATTAGACCAACAGACCCCCAAGGCGACCACACCAGATCCCGACCATGAGACTCCCACCCCAAGACGCGCTCGATCCGCGCGTGCGGCCGCGCAAGCCCCCGTATACAATCTGGCAAAGCTTGCAGGCACTCACATCCACGGCAAGAGACGCGCCAACGGCGATTCTGTCAGGGAGAAGCGCAGGAGGACCATCTCGGGCGACACCCTGGTTGCCGACAACCACAGCCTCGACAGCATCGTCCAGCGTGGCGTCGACGCGTTGGACTTGAACTGGTCTCTGTCGGTCCCCAACTCGCCTTCGACCGCACGTGACAGCAACGCGCAGACCAAGTCTACTGCAAACACCAAGAAGCAAAAGGCAAAGGCAGTTCCCGAGAAACGTATATCCACACGTGCTTCAGGTGCAGCTGCTGCCGAGGCGTTCATCACGAAGGCTGCGGCGGCGGGCAAGCGGGGACGAAAGATGTTCGAGAACACGCGCATACCACGCGAGCTCAGGAGACTACAAGACACAAACGAGTTCATGGGGGTGGAGGCAAAGCCTGTACTTCATACTATTTGGAGCAATGGCAAGTATGTCGACCCCAACGAATTGGACGTCGACGGCGAGCCACTTCGAAAGAAGGTCAAGAAGGAGCGCGCATCGACAAGAGCCGAGGCCGACGCGGAGGCTGAGGCGTCCAAAGAAGAGACTCCCACGGTTGCGCCTAAGCAGAAGCGCGTCAAGAAGTGGCTGGACAAGGGCCTGTACGCAGGCCAACCAGCCCCATTGGACTACACCAAGGGGATGAACGCTGCTGAGAAAAAGAAGCTTGTGCAGCTCCCAGAGCTCGCCCCGACTGGGAAAGTCAACAAGACGTTTCCGCTGCCCATGTTTGCTGGTCTGAGACTCCTAATCAATGGTCGGGATTTCAAACTGCCATTCGATGTTTGCAACCCACTACCACCTGGTCAGCCCAAACCAGATGAGTGGCGCAAGATGACCAAGAGTAAGATATATCTGCAGCCCGGTCTTGGAATCTGTGGACTAACTGTTTCTCCTAGACCGATTTGTCGGCGACGCTGGGACATACTGGCGGAAGACGGACCATTTCAAGGACTACCAGTCAAAATGTATCTGCAAGCCTGATGACGGATGCACTGAAGACTGTCAGAATCGCATCATGTTGTATGAGTGTGATGACACAAACTGTAATGCGGGCAAGGAGTACTGCCACAACCGCGCTTTCCAGAACTTGACTGCGCGCACCAAGAAAGGCGGGCGATACCGCGTTGGTGTCGAGGTTGTCAAGACAACTGATCGCGGCTACGGCGTGAGAAGCAACCGGTGCTTTGAGCCTAACCAGATAATCATGGAGTATACTGGTGAGATCATCACACAGGCGGAATGTGAGACCCGGATGACCGAGAAGTACAAGGACAATGAGGTGAGTTATGGGGTCAGTCGCTCTTCATATTTCTCAGGGGCTGACGAATACTTCAAGTGCTACTATCTCATGGCTTTCGATCAGAACATGATCATCGATGCGACGACTGGTAGCATCGCACGATTTGTAAACCACTCATGCGCACCGAATTGCCGCATGGAGAAGTGGATCGTTCATGGCCAGCCACGCATGGCACTCTTCGCGGGCGAGAAACCTATCATGACAGGAGACGAGCTGACGTACGACTACAATTTCGATCCTTTCTCGGCAAAGAACGTACAGAAGTGTCTCTGCGGCAGCGATAATTGCCGCGGCGTTCTGGGCCCAAAGGCCCCGACGATGGCTCGCGGCGAAGCCCTGGTGAAAGGTGTCAAGGAGACTGTCAAAGCCGCAACCAAGGCCGGAAAACGCAAGCTGGTGGCACTTCTTGAAGGCCAGGAAGAATCGGGCACTCCCAACAAGAAGCGCAAGGTGATCAAGGCCACGGGTGTCAAGCGTTCCCTGAGCGCAAAGGCCGCCGCGGCAGTCAAGAAAACTGCCAATAGCATCTCTGTCAGCGCGAAGGCGGCCCTCTCCAACTCTACAGCACCACCCAAGACTCCAGCCAAGACGGTGTCAGTCCGCAAATCGACGCTCGTCAAGGCATCCAGGACGTACAACAAGAACGGAAAGCAGTTGCTGCTTGCTGCGAGTCTGACTTCAAGTGCTGCCACGATCGTCGCGACACCAGCGAAAGGGAAGTCGGCAGGTCCTGGCCGGAAGAAGGCCACTCCGGCAAAGGGCTCAGCGGCCAAAGCCAAGGGCACTGCCAAGGGCACCGTCAAGGGCTCCATCACCAGCGCTGCCGGCAAGGGCAATATCAGGGGCACCATCAAGAGTGCCAAGCACACAATCAACAAGTCTACCGGCAGGAAGACGCCCACCACGAAGACGGTCAAGGCGAGGCAGATTGCGAAGAAGAGCATCTTGGAAGATGCCGAGGACGGCAAGGCGACCAAGAAACCTGCCAAGTCGGACCGCGTACCCCTCGCCGAGGCCGGGTCCATCAGCGTCAAGGGCCCCCGGAAGGCGCTCGAGCTGTCCCGCACGCAGAATAAGATCCGCGTAGTGACAGACCCTGAGTAGACCCGACATAGCTCAGATGGGGAGAGAGTTTCATCAAAGAAATGGACGGTAAGCATAGTCTCGCAGAGGTTATGTGTCCTGGTTCATGGGTTTCAAGTCCCAGTTCTGCGCGTTCCTTGGACCGGGTGGAGACGCTGTGAAGAGAAGATGGAAGAACACAGGTTGGGGCTGCGGGAGTTCATTGTAAGAGTATAAGGGGCATCATCTACGTCGAGGACACATGAGGAGGAATGGACCAGCATTGCAGGGGCACAAGGTTATCTTACAAACATATTTTGCTTGCGAAGCTGAGGGCTGAGTTGCTGGCTGACTGGAGGTTCTGCCAGGCAGGAGGGAGGAAAGGGTTACTGTCTTCAACCTCAGGGCTCTTGCGCGTACTGTGGCCGCCTCCCTCCCCTCCAAGGGCCGCTATCCAGGAGCAGCGGGATTATTATCTGCAGCAGGCACGAGAAGAAATGAATAATATGATGGATTAGCTTCACTTCCTCGCCCCAGTCTACCAGGTATTGCCTGTGCATACGCATACGGGACCACGCCCGTACGCGAGGCTTGAGGCTCTGCCGTTCCCACCTTTGCGCCCTCAGACAGGCGTGCTTATACGAGAGCCTCGTCTACCGCCGACCGAGACCTCAATTTGGTAGGGCGCGGGTCCCAGGGCGCAGTGCCTTGGCTGCAGTAGGACTCTGGGGGGAGGGGAGGGAAATTGAGGGAAGAGATGAGGCTCTTTCTTCCCTCCCTCCCATGAGGCTCCAGGGGGCTGAGTGCCCTCTCCCGAGGCCACTGTCTCTCCCTACCTTTTTCCTCTCTGCATTCACTGGTTCCATCCGCGTTGCATTCGTTCCATCCGCGTGCATGCCTGTAAGATTTACCATGCGTCCGGCGTGCCTGCAGAGTCTCAGTGCCCAACTCCGTGGCGTTGCACACACACACCCTCCTTGCTGGCTGGCCGGGCGGGCTGGCGGGCTGACATAATATCCAAGGACCGGTTCGTCGG
>JACBFG010000026.1:2976443-2986622 GCA_013435955.1 Diaporthe sp. HANT25 | reverse complement strand
GGGGGGGGGGGGTGAAAGGGCGGGCTTGTTGATGGATGGGGTGGATAGGTGGGTAGGAACTGCACCCGCTTGCGCAGGTCTGGTGCGACGTACATTTGGACCACCCTTCCCTAAGAGCCGGTACTGCAGGCAGAGTCCTTTTGCCCTGTGTAACGTGCCCGTGGGGTATGCGAGAGGTAATTCGGAGGAGCTGTCTGATTTGTTCGCTTACGCTGGGGACTTATATGCGATTGCGAAGGGGATTGGCCCTCTTCTTATGCATATTAGCGGTCTCATGGACTGAATACATGATGCTTACGTATCTGGACCAACCCCGTGAGTTTGGTTGTTAGCATTCATCGCCATTGCGCATTTGGGCGCATTCGGAGGCGTTCACCGATTTTGGAACATCTTGCTTGGTATATGGCGCGTCTTCCTTTCTTGGCACGGCAGGTTGGTGCTGTTGGGAAGGGTGGTCCCCAGAATTTCTAGGCAGTCTCGATGTAGAAGCAGCCCACCGGGTCTGGTATTGACGTAGCTGACGAGTTCACTTTGACGCGTGAGTACCGGCTGCTGGTAAGACCGCGCGTCTGAGTGTTGCTGGCTGCCTGATGTAGCTATTCACGACTGGAATCGTGCCTTGGTAATGACTGCAATGCACGGCGGCTCAGAGATATGGCGATCAAATTTGCGCGGTTGACAGAATGTTGTACACGACCGGAGACAGTGTCGTTTGTGGTTTTATGATAATGAAATTGGTATTCCCGCTGAACTCCGTGTGTATCCGTACCTCTATACAAAAGCAATACCACCTGTAGCCTAACAGTCGCTCTCTCTATGATTCCCCGACTAGCCCCAGCCATTGATAGAAAAGCCGCAAAGGTATATCCTCCATAACAAGGAGAGACTCGACTCCGATCTTGCGATCTTATCCTTTCTTGGGGAATCAACTGTGCTCGTCTAATAAATTCTAAAGGAAGAAATCCAACGCCCGCTTCCCGCCCCACTGTTGTAATGATCTTGTGCAAAGCGATAGTGACGATCCCATAAGTCATCTCGAGGTGGCGTCTGCCATGAACCGTAGCTTCAGGCAAGGTCATTGAGCACCTGTTTGAGCGGAGGGGAACCGGTTCGTGGGAGCTGAGACGAAGAGTTGTCTCGATAACTCTCCGCAGCTGTTTGTCGACCATTGAAGGAATCAAGGAGGATTGATGCGCTGCTGGGATGGCAATACATGGGAGGCTTGGGTAATTGTGATTTGCCGTCGGCCGAGATTGGTCATTTCTGGCAACCGCCATCCGGATAAGCTTCCTCCTCTGGATATGGTTGTCAGCGTGGGCGACCTTTGCTTAGATTTCATGATGCAGTGATTCCTACCAATTGAGCTCAGAAAGTCTCATCTTGAGCGAACCTTGTGCGCCTCCATGTAGCAATTGCCGCAGCGGGCAACACCGCAGTTCGTGCATGCTGGGGTTGTATGCGCATTCATGCCGCTAGAACCGCAGTAGCAGCAAGTCCAAATGTAAACAACCGAGCTGCTGCTGCTCTTGCCCATTGCGATTTGCTTGGTTTTGGAGAGGGATGTGGTAGTTGAATTGGCTGTGGTGAGTGCTCAAAAGCGAGAACAGATGCGGTATTGATACTGTAGGTAGAATGGATGGATGAGGTAGCAAGAGAAGGCCTGATGACGGTGGCGAGAATTCCATGAAACTTATACCCAGAGACGAAGGGAGAAAAAGGCGAGACATAGTCGTGTATTTCCACTTGGTTTTTCACAGCCCTCATGGTAGATAGGCATACTGGACAGGTGAGGCGACCAAATTGCGGCGTGAACCGACATAGCCAACGTTGACCGGCCGCAGCACTTGCTGAGGTGAGTGAATCGCAGACAAGCCTGCGCCCAGGCAGATATGATTCAGAGCTGCAATGAGAACTCAAAACAAGTGCCTAGCCTCTGGGGCCGTCGGTGGAAACCCGTCACGAGTTCGAGGACGTGCCGAGAAGCGTCCTCCACTTAGAGGTCGAGACGACGTTGGTCCAGCAGTTCTCCCACGCATACGCCTCGCTGCGCATGAATAGTCATCGGCAAACCCAGGCCTGTGCTCCATAGCCTAGGCGATTGGCACCCGGGGGCTTGGGACGGACGCCTAGTATGACAGGCAGAGAGCGGCAGCAGCATCATCAGGGACCTGACGAAGCGAATTAGCCTTGCTAAAATTTCGGTGACAGAATTAAGGCAGCGACGGGGCGCCAGAAGGGTGTAACAGGTTCAATTCGGTCTGAAGGTGGCTTAGATTTTCCATGTTGCCAACGGCAGGACCCGATGATGGGGCAGAGAGAAGGTAGAGTAATTACGGAGAAGGGGGAGAAGGGGGACAATGGCAGTGCGGAACATGTCCCGGCGCTCTGGGCCAGAGTCACATGAGCAGTGAGCGGCCATGGAGAAGATGGAGAGGGAGAGAGAGAGAGATTGGGTATCCCAGCGAATGAAAGTCACAAGGCATAGTTCCAATGCTCGCTGGGTCCGGGCAGTGACGTTGGGAAGGTGACCCTCGTCCGTGAATTGGGCAATGGGCGAGGGAGGCAGGACGACGGGCGGGACTGCTGTTCCCCAACTGGCTGCTCGCGCAGTGGTCAGCCGCTCGCTCGCTTAGTTGAATGCGGCTCAAAACTCTCCAACCACCCAAAATCGGCCCCGGTATAAGCAAGCACTCGCCACCCCACGTTGGCGGGGCAGCAGTGTAGGACGCTCCACTTTTTGTCCAGACAGGCAAGGCACCAACGTGGGAACGTCCGAGTGTTTTGCACTCAACTTGACCACTGCAGCCTTGGGGGTTCCTCAAAATCAGCCATTGTCATGCCGCCCTAGTGCTCTGGATAATCAAAGCATTGTCCCTTCTCTTGGACCACATGAGCCCTCTGACTGGACAAGGAGGGCCAATGTCCTCGCTCGGCGGGGGTCCCAACGCTTTGGTTTGGCCGCGCCGGTGCATCGCGTCGTGCAGCGCGGCAGGGCGACTCTGCGCAAAGCCTCCAATGAGCATGGCCATTCTCTCGAGACAGTCTCGGTTGACTCATAGGAATGTCGGAAGGGGTGCTGTGTGATCTCGAGACACTGTCGTCGCAGAGCCGCATCGTGGCTGTGAGCCGGCACTCTGTTGCTCCCAGCCGCTCTTCACTCTCGTCCATCAATGTTGGATCTCGGTCCCGTCTGCCTAAACACTAGTGCTCAGGTTGACCCACAAGGCTGAATCAAACCCCCCCAGGACACCCTGCAATGCCCTTGTGCCCTCGTTCTTCTTCGCTCGGAGTCATCGATGACCCGGGCGTGCAGAGCCGCATCCGGCCTCCTGTCGGTTGAGCCGCATCGCATGCCGGCCCCCCTCCCTCTCCCAAGGCCATGGCTCTCTTGCCACTCTGCTCTTCCTTTACCCAGTAGTAGACGACACATTTGCAGCTTCGATATCCTTAACAGGGTGATATGCTCGCGGCCGTCGACCGAGACATTGTAGAGTGAAGCTTCGAACCTTGAAAACGATGAACCGGTACATCGTGTCTGTGTCGTGACTTGCCATCACTGAGAGGCTACTCGACGTCCATGAGTCCAGGCAAGTGTACCTTTCTCGCATGGCCTGAGCGACGACGGCCAGCCCACCCTAGTATGCCGACAGAGCAAGCATCCTCAGCTTTGGTCTATGCATGAAGTGAAAGTGGAACGACCCGTCCATGAAGACCTCGAGAGCCTAGACAAGGGCCGTAAGGAGAAACGTTTCCACGTTGGTTGTTGTTGCCTTTGCTCCAGCATGGCATCCTTGTGCCAGGCAGGCCTCATCTGATGTTGGCAAATGCGCTGTTGTTGCTTGAGGTGCTGCGTACTCGACGGAGGACAAGTCGAAGTCTTATCCACAATAATTCGTGTCGATCCGTAAGCGTAAAGAGTTGTCGTAATTGTATAGCCCTTCAAATCCAGTGTCCCCTGAAACCCAGATAATATGCAAGTAATCGGACTCAAAGACCAATCAGATTACAGGAAGACTTGGACGAAATAGCAGTTCTGACAATGCTGTATAACTCTCGGCCCCTGCCCAGGGATGCCTGTCTTTTGCATCACCTTTTCTCCGTTCCCACTGGGGCAAGCAAGGCAAGAAAACGAAGTGCATGGTAACATGGGAAAGAAAGAGGGAAAGAAAGACCATCCGATCAAATCAATTCGGACATGTTGAAAATGGGAAAGGTGCGACCACGCAGGCAGTTCAGGCTTCTGGAAGTCTTGTGGTGTGACCCACTGCGCATTTGCCTTGCTTGAACAGTAAGGGATATGGTACTCACAAGGACATTTCTAGATACCTAGGTATTTGATGTAGAATAGACCTTTGGCGTGACAATGTTTTCTTGGAGTTGATCCTCAGGGAAGCGGTCGAGGGAGCACTCGGGCTCGATGCAGGCCATGACGGAATCTTCGGGGGGAAACGCAGAGGACTTCTGAGGAGGGCAAGGTGGGAGCAGCCAGGACGACCGGATTGTGGGATATGTGCCAATTTATATCAAGGAGATAAGAAAGATGAGGCTCTTGAGGCTCAAGGCATCAGGTTGCATCGTGGAAAGGAGGGGGTGGGTAAATATGCCTATAGCAAGTGTGAGGGTGCATCGCTTCCGTGCCTACACACCCACACCCACCCACGTTGGGCAAAATTCCGTCGACACATTCGACATATTTGAAGCAGTTCCCAAGGCTCCAGCGTGTTCTTGGTGTTTTCTGTTGTTCTATCAGTTCGCCAGACGAGCACGCAAGGCCATAGCCTGCTGGCCAGGGATCGCGCAGCCCAATATCATTCGTCGAGCTGGGACGGCTCGTTGACTCTGCGGGGCGTAGACAGAGCCTCTCGACCATCTCGATCACCGATTACAGATCGAGAGCAGTGGTCCCGTGTTGTGCTCACGGCTTGGTATAAGTACCGGGCCATCCTGCTATAGGTAGTCGACAACAGGCAGCCTTCCAGACCAAGTTGCACAGCAGCAGTGGCGTCTTCGAAGTCGTCTTCTCATTCAGCATCGTGGGTGTAGTCCGTGGCAAGGCAGAAGTAACAGGGAAGGGTTGGGTTGGGTTGATATACATGATCAATAGTGATGGCAAATATGGGGCGTTGTAAGAATGATTCATGCGCGATCATGGGTGTTCATCTGAGCCTCAAGTCCGTAGTATCAAGGATCTCCAGGCGGACACCCGGATTCACGCACAGTTAAAGAGCCGCACAGAGCTTAAAAGTCTATTCACTTCGAGCAAGAAATCGGATATCGGACCAATGACGTTGCTCCTGTCGCCTGACATTCGCGTCATGGCTGGCAGCCTGTTCACACTGTTGGTAGGATGATGATGGAACAGGTGGCCAACACTTTTTAAATAGAGCGGTCCGGTTGGAGGTGGCACCAAGTGCGTGTACGCCACAGATGACCGATTGACTAACTGAACACCTTTTATTAGGACTTTGCTGGATTTGGTCATCTTCGGAATTCGGGTTGGCGTGGTGTGATCATCTCCGTGAAGGGCAGCTGAGCCCCTTTGCAGTCGACAGTGACTCGTAAACTCACAGGCAAGTGGCGAGAAAGACTGGCTGCCCAGAAGACGACCCAAACCAGCAAAGGGACCAAACAGTATGATTGGGTGGCGAAAGATGAAGCTGATTTAGTGAGTGACGGTCTGTAATTCGAATCCTGTCGACGAGATGAGAGTAATCTCAGGCCGGTGCAGCCGACGATCCAAGCTTCCAACGCTCCGACAGTCCCTGACAGCGACAAGTAAATGAGACCAAAGACAAGAGAAGACAGAGCCCAGGACTGTCATCCCAAATTGCTCTCCGGTGACATGGCCACTCTTTCCCTTTTATCTTCTCTCTCCTGTTCCTTCTCAGATGGGATAACGGCTGGTTGAGCCGACACAATCCCTCGGCCCCGACCCTGGTCTCGCCTGCGACAGCTTAACAACTGTACAACAAATCAGCACGACTCGAAACAATCCTTCACGCTCTCTTGTCCACACATCTCGCCCGGCACCTGATCCTATGCCAGGAAGCAAGTCCAGTCCTGTTGGACTCTGGCGGCCAATTAGGTTGCTTCGGTGTCCAAGGCCAGTTCGTGCTCGGTCATCGAGAGGCTAGGACTTTTCAAGGAGAGAAAAGTGACAATCGAATTGTATGACCGGCCCGCAAAGTACTCGGGCCCTACCAATTTAGCCTCTCGGCAGCGCAAGGATCGCCAATGCATGGCAGTGCACGGGCCCTGAGGATCTGCCGCAACGCTCTCTATACGTCACTTGTTTTATTATTATCCCCCGACCGTCGCAGCCCCGAAATCCAACTTCACCTGCTGTCCACCGCGACGGTCGCGCGTCGTGGCGCTACCATGGCCTCTCCCGCCTCGTCCAAGCACTTCCCCAGGTCGGAAGCCAGGAGCCACAATGCCGCCAACCGATGGACAACAAGAATTATACCCATTTTCCTACTCGCGGTCATCGGCTTCGCCTGCTGGGCCCTGACTAAACCTATTTGCAGTGAGTCTTACTCTGCGCCGCGAGACGTCCAGACACCGCTGACAAAAGCCGTCGCACCCGCACAGTTGACTTCTTTATCGCTCGAAATCAAGTCGGCAGCGCAATCGTCCTTCTTGTTCTTCACTACATCTTCCTAATATTAATGCTCGTATGCTATGCTCGTACACTATACACTGTTACATATAACCCGGGCGTCGTGCCCCTCGAACCGAAGCTTGGCCTCGAGTCCTTCTACACCCGGGATTTCTACACCTGCCGGAGTGACGGACTGCCCATATGGTGCTCCGACTGCCAGAACTGGAAACCTGATCGAGCCCACCATTCCGGCGACATTCAGCGGTGCGTCAAGAAGATGGACCACTATTGTCCTTGGGCAGGGGGAATGATCGGAGAGACAGGTAAGCGTTCTCGTATTGTTGAAATTGGAGGGCTTGAGCCATTGTTCTCTATGGATAATCCATTGGGGCGACATATCACCAGGGCTGTAGCACTGCTTCTCTGTAGTGATGATACAAGGACTATGCCTTTCGCCCTCCCTCCAGATATGAGGAACACCTTTAATCCCAAAACTCTGATTTGAGAATATTGACTGATGTGTTCCACAGCCTTCAAGTTCTTTATACAATTTGTCACATACACTGCTTGCTATTGTGCAATCTGCCTATCTGCCGGAGCGCAAGTCACCAGAACGCTTGCGAATGAGTCTAAAGATGTTTCAGTTCCAGCCATTGTCCTGATGGCCTTTTCGGGTTTCTTTGGCTTATTCTCGTTCACCATGGCCGCCATGTCACACGGTTTTGCCTTCAGCAACATCACAAACATCGAAAACTTGAGCCGGAGGACCAAGGTCCACCAGCTCGCAATCCGGATCCCGCTCAACCAGACGCCGAATTCTGAAAATAGCGCCTTGCCGAATGACTATGAGACGATAACTTTCCCGCTGGCAAATCCCAACTTCGACGGGAACCAGTTCATATATGAGAACCAGAACAGCGCCAACAGAGCCAGCCAGCATGCCCCGGAGCACAAGTTTGCTATCGTGAAGACCGAGGTGGGCGAAAATCCGTGGGATATGGGGAGCTGGTACCAGAACTGGAAGTCCGTGATGGGGGACAAAGGCCTCTTCGACTGGCTACTACCTCTTCGGCTCTCTCCTTGTTGCGATTACAACAGCGAATACCCTATGGGACCCGTGGTGGATAGACTGCGTGAAAAGTTGAAGAAATGATACAACTCCAACAGCCAAACCTGCGTTACATTCTCCTCAGTGAAGAAATCGATACTCAGCCAAACTCGAAGCCTTCATATGACTACTATGGTTTTTCTGTAGTCATTGATGGCTCGCGAACTACGAAGTTCAACTCGCTCGTAGAACTGCGAACAAAGGCATCCTCCCCGACATTAACGATGCGCGCGTGAGAATCCGAAGAGCGCGGGCTGCGACAAGGAATTGTACGGCCCGTCAACTGGCTAGGGCTGACTGTGTTGAAACTTTCCTGCAACGGCTGCTAATACTACAGGTCATTTTCAGTCAATTACAGGGCCCAGCCTGACAAGGCATTCGCGGCACGGCCCGCTGTGAATCAATGTCGGACCGCGCTCGATCTAGATCGGATTCATACGAGCGAAGCACTGGCAAGGACCTCGGGTTCTCTTCGAGAACGCGTCGAAACTGTTCAAGTGGTCGGTCATTGGGCGGAGGTCGAAGTTCAACAATATCACGACGAGCATGATGCGGAACTGCTGCGTCGCGAATTTGCGGCCTGTCATCTCAAAAGTCAGTGATCCCGGGAGACATTGCGAGGAGAGGCGAGTAGTGCGATGATGGCGCTCACCGAAGCATGCCCTTGTGCCCACTCCGAAGGCCAGTCTAGGCAACGCCTTTGCGTCGAAAGACCCATCGGCCCTCAGCCATCGTTCCAGGTGGAACTCGTCCATGTCCGGCTGTCAGGATGGCCTCGACGGGCGGGGTCCGCGGCGAAGACGGGAAGTGTGCCCGCATCGCGTCGCGGAGCTTTGCTTGCTCGGTGGGGGCATTGGTGAGCAGCTTGACTGCCCACGACAGGAGGGAAGCGGTCTTCTCGTGGCCTTGTCGGGTACATGTCAGCTCAGGGCTGGTGGATGGAGATCTCGTGTTCACGCGGGCCGAGCCTCCTGGAATTCACTCGACGGAATGCACTCACCGATACCAAAAGCAAGAAGAGTTCATCGAATATATCATCAATCGTCGGCCGGTAAACATCGTCCGGCGACACCTGTCCGGACCTGCGCAGTGCTCGATCCAAGGCGCAGACGTCCCGGAGATTGGCCACGCCCTCGTCATCCTTGGCGCCGCCGAGGTCAGCGAACCGTGCCTTCGACAAGCTCCGAGGCCGTCCGGTGCATTATGGGCGCCACCTGGTTGCGCCAGAAGCCGACGCTGATGATGTCGCTCCACAGCTTGACCTGGGCCCTCCACTTCGGGCCCTTGACCTAGACGAGGCCAGAATCGGGCACGATGGGCTTGAAAGGGAGGACTATGGTAGGCGACTTGTCGAACTCACGAAGCCGGTTCTGCAACGGGTCTTCGATCTCGCGCGTGTCGTTGACGTAGACCAGCGGCCTCCGGCAGCGCATCAGGAACAGCTGAATAACCGGGCTCCAGAGCCGCTCGAACTGCGACAGCAGCATCCTCACCGGGTCCTGATGGCGCTGTGCCTCAGCTGTGAGCTCGGCCATGTCGCCAAAGAGCCGGCGTGTCGAGTGGCGGCTGTACGGGATGCCATTGTACGGGCGACGATGGGTAGCACGATGGTAGAGGTAGGCCAGAAGGGTCAAGACAGGGAGAGCGATCCCGGCGGCTGCGCTGGGGGCCGCCATGGTGGAGATTCATGATAGGGTGTTCTTGGTAGGAGGCCGTGGGTGCTGCCTCGCTCTCGAAGGATCTTTGGCACTCAGGGGTGTGCGTCGAGGTATGCGGTAGGAGCGCTGCAGCAGCATATGTACAAACGGGGCGCTGATTGCGGGAGAGTGTTGATTCTTTGTGGTTATGGGACTCCACCGAAGCGCTGCCTCTAAGTGACCGGGACAATATCTCGAGCATGGGAGGCTTAGTATTGTGCTGGGTATTGTTGTTGTCGCTCATTACCGGGGAAGCGGCTGAGGCGGCACGGCGAACACCACGACACAGAAAACCGAGAAACACTAGCAACTGAGTCATTTCATTGTGATACTGACCTGATAGCCCAACCCTATGCAAGGGCCTTTATTGAGTGTATGGTGTGTAAGTATACGTGGGACGGTACGACATCAGACGGAGTCATGGGAATACTGTGGCATAGTATCACAGCACGCGCCTTTGGTTTCCACCGCATACTAGGAATAAGATTCCTACGAGAAGTCTTGCCGGAAATTGTATTCTGAGGGAGGGAGGGGCCCATGAGCATAAGCAGAGACCCCCCAATAGGAAATCATTTTCATTGGTGTTACTACTCGTTCAAGGCTACCGTCTCACTTCGGACGCCGGGTCAACATGCAGCTCGTCGCGTGGGGAACATCGCGCGAAGTGATTAATTTGTGAATTTGGGGGTATGGGATGGGTGAGGAGATGATCTTGAGAAGCCTGAGATATGATGGTGGAGTCCGCCGGTCTCCTTCTGCTGCACAAGTTGAAC
>JACBFG010000026.1:2956551-2976432 GCA_013435955.1 Diaporthe sp. HANT25 | reverse complement strand
GGGGGGGGGGGGGGGGGAGGACAACTGCCCTGCCAACGGCCTGCATACAAGGTCACGGGCAGAGCCGCAAGATTTCAGGGGTCTCCGGGCTTCCAGAATCTTGGAAGCTTTGTAAAAAATTTGAAATTCAGGTTTCTCATTTCTGGGCGGGTCCCAGCCTCGTGGGTGCCTGGGAGAGACCTCGTGGCAAGCCTGCCCTCTTCTACGTACCGACCGCCCACCCTGCCAGCCCAGATCCGACCGATGTCCTCCAGCCTTACGAGTCATCATCTTTACCCCTTCTGTATCGAGTGGGTGACCATCATCACCCTTTAGCTTGCTGACGAGCTGGCTTGTTGGCTCGCTTCGTCCCGCGATGTTTCACACCATGCCTCATCGCACCCGGAGCCTTATAGGACCAAGACATTCTGAGGGAAATCTGACGGCCCTTGTTGCTACCGTAACACAACTCTCGAGGTCTAGTTGAGTAACATAGAATGTCGATCGTTAAAATAGTGAGTTTGAGAAAGGGACGTTTGTGTGAGTGTCACGGGGAAAAAGGATGTTCGCTATACGGGTAGAAGAAGCAACAACCTCGTTGTAATGAATCTTCAAAAGTCGTGTCCTCGAGTCATTTTTCCTGGGGATGATCTCACGGCCAGGTTGAGTTCTGACGCAGAGAAAAAAGTACCCCAACTCTTGAGTGGTGAGGAAACTCTGGTCTTGTCCGTAGATGGGCGATCAACATCAATCTCAACCGACTTCCTGACTGCCGCGGGTTGGCAACCGTGGCATCGGAGATGACGCGTCGCTAGATGTATAAGCGGTACCGTGAAAAGGCCCGAATGTGTCGATCAAAAAGGGCAGAAGTCCCTTGCTTCCTGCCGAGGCTCGTTGTAGACCAGAAATAACAACAGAAGGGGGTGAAAATGTCCTTGGAATTTCGCACTATCACACAACGGCCCCCAACGGTCTCACATGGGTAGCTTCACTAGCAAAAGCATACATACAACCCTTTCACCCTAGTCCCCCATCTCAACCTCCCTCCACCACGGCTCCGGCTCGGTCATCTCCGTGTCACAACCTAGGACGCCGATGGACAGCTTGAGCACCTACTGTGGCTGCAGCTTGCGTCCTCACAGGTAGTGCTGTTTGCACCGTTCGGATTTTGAAGCAGGCCCTTGTTTGCCTTGCACACGCAGCAGTACCAATTTCCATTGAAGTAGTACCTCGGCCTGGTGAGAGGTTGTCAGTAGTCGCCAGTGATGGCACGATCTCATCTGCGCGGGGACGGACATGACTCTGGACTGTATATCCTGTGGACTTTGACTCGATGAAAAACAAAGTAGTGGAGTCCAAGTTGACGTAGTTATAATAGCGAAGACGATCACAAGCGTGACTGTTGTTGGCACTCGTTGATGGGTTGTCTCGATATGTGAAAACCAGCTGATGATTGATACCCGTCGACTGCCATTGTCGTCGTGATGTCCGGCCATTTTATACTCTCGGCCGCGGGCTCTCATGCGTGAGACTCGGTCAGTATAGTGCCTCATCCCACGATCGCAGACATAATCATAATCATCCTTCCGCGCTGAGAGCCACCATGGTACCCGGAGCATGGCAGCCCCATGGGCGCAACCGAGATGATCCCGTCGCGTCTCGACGATTCAGAGACGTCAGCGTTGTCAAACCTTCGGGCAAACCAAGCCATCTAAGGCTTAGAGAGGATTCGAACCCGTGAGCGGCATGCGACGTTGCCTCACCGTTGTCCTGTGTGCTCCCCACGGTGGTGACTCAAGAACATTTTGTGGCCCCGGACTCTGCAAAGCGGCTTGGATCGTCACGGGATGGAGTCCGGAGAAGGCGTTGAAGGATTCTCTTGAAGCAGGATGTTGGAGGACAGAATGTGGTTGGGCGGGCGGCAAATGAAGCGGAAGGCAGTCAGGGGTGGCTCAACACCGAGCCGGCGGGCGCGCCGCCCTGCAGCTTGAGAGGGCACCGAGACTATAACGATGCCTACTTTTTGTCAAAGCCTGATAGGTGGTCCTCCCGCTCGTGAAACGATGTCAGTCGGGAGAGGATGGCGAGGATGTGCTTACCATGCATCGGACGGCTTCTTGTGATGCGGCGCTCAGCAGAAACCGCAACACTTTGGGAAGAGGGACCGTTCGGGCAATGCTCGGCGCGCGAGTCCTCGAGCCGTGAACTGACACCTCTGATCACAGCCTGACTGGCCCGGCAGAGGCGGACGGGCATGCGCAGCTCCCTCTCTCAAAACTGCATAGTCGACCTCCTTGGTGTTCACCCACCTGGGTACACAATGCCTGAGACCACATCGTGATAGGATGTCGAGGCGCCATTGTCACCTCTGGCGTTACTCAAGCCACCTCGAAGGAAGTACGGGCTTGTGTTCCATCTGTCCTCGACCACTTGGTGACGCACTTTCGCACAAGGCCGTCAAGAGCTGCGAGCTAGTAAGCTTCGATGCCCATTTAAGTATCCGTATCCGACCCAACGACATCCTCCAGAGAAGCAACACGGGACGGATAGTGCCTGGCAGCAAAGACATAGTAACTGGACGGGTCCCTTGCCGGTGATGACGATACATGGATACCCGGGTACACACAGCCTTGCCAGGAAATATGACGCCAGAACTCACTACACGCTGACAGATTTGCATGCCACTACATGCACAAGTGCAGTCCCGTGGGGGGAAGCGGCTGATCCTTTCGACAACTATAGTGATAGTGGCCGGTCATCTAGCTTGTCGTGGCTGTAGCTGATCATGATCCAGCGATATTCAGGCATACATCAAGTCGATATAACGGGGGAGAAATGGGCGACGCTTGTAGTGAGTCGCACTACCTAGGATAAGCGGAGGTCAGCAGACGATGACCGAGGGCAATTGTGCGATATTGGAATGTTGGGGCAGCCAAATTCACCTGAGGGGTCTTGGTGTGCCCTGCGCCCGTCTTTCCGGAGCAACAGCTTCGTTTCCAATATCTGAAGGCTCGTGGTTGGTTGTCACAGCGCAGGTAAAGCCTGCTGGCGAGTCTGCAAGGCGAGTGTATAGCGGCGGAGTAAGTATCGATCCCTGTTCTCGCGCCCATTGATACAAGAAAGAAGCAAGGCGAAATCTCGAGGGCACTCTAGAAAAGTCGCCCGGCCAACGAAGTCGGCTGAGTAGAAAGAAGAACAAACGTCCAAGGGGGCGTAGTATGAGATAGTCTCACATCTCCCTGAAGGTGCGGGGAATCCTCATTCTTTTGCTATTAAACCATGGCTGGAGTCTCAGAACACCTTTGCTGGCAATTCGACGCCATGGCGCACTGGGAACTGCACGAACGCTTCGAGCCACCGGGGCTGTGTCCCAGTTCTGCACCCGAGAGCAACAGGCAAGTCTGGAATATCAAGCCTTCCAGTCGGACCAATGCCGTGGCATTTAGGCCGCAGACAAGTGGCTTCTCATTTAGAAAAGGATCGCTGCCAACACGTCTTAAAGAAGGATAACGGCTGCGTGCCACGTCAAACAGCAGCTTCTAAAGCAATGCAACTTGACGCCAGATTAGGTCGCTTCCCGCGCGCAATGCGACTGCAAGTTGCAGACGAGACAGGGTTGTATCAGCAACGGTTCTCCATAGCACCCCGGACCTGAGGGCGGCATGTCGAGCAGTACTCATCCGGGTGTCGTACTCGGGAAGGGAAGACAGCAAGCAATCCAACGTGGGCAGCGCGGGAATTGGGTCGTCCGACCTGCCCATTTGAGAGCTCCCTGGATCGTGAGCCTCTGGCATCGACGTGAGATGACACGGAGTGGTTGCAACCTGATAGCTATGTGACTAGTCGTTGGATTGTCGAGAGAGGCTCACCGGTTCTGAGGTTCTTATGTATGGGCTCATTGATCGAACAACGTCGTGTACATGTGCGTATGTGGCGCACGCGCTTGCAGGAACTGCTGCACAACATCCTCGTCTAGCGATCATGTGGCCAGCTCATATGCCAACTGCCGACAGTTGAGATGTGGATATCCGAAGGAGAGGGCCCAATTTGTTCGGGATCCAGCTCCTTGAAGTATCGACCTCGAATCCGTGGGGATGGACGAAGGGTGCGCCTGCTGTTGGGATCGTCTCAGTAAGCTGATCAATGGCGGACAGCCGCCTCACGGTCAGCTAGTGCTGTTTGTTGGCTTGTTGGCTTGTTGGCTGGCTGACAGTCCAAAGAGGAGAGCTGATTGAGAACTTGTCAGACCAGGCTTCAGGTAGAATTGAGTGCCATCAAAGATGATTTATTACAAAAGGGAAGGTAGTTGGGATGAACTGAAGTCCAGTCGCTGGCAACTTCCGTACGTTGACCGGTCACTAACAGATAAACGTGCAACTGCCACACACTTGTGTTATCAAGAGACGGCGCAGGGTCCCCTGGATGAGGCGTCGTGCTTAGCGGCTCGTGCTTGACGCGACTGACATTCACTTCGTCCCGCGTCGAGAAGGCCAGCCAGCCATCGACAACTTCTGGCAACGCCACATCCAATTCCAAAAATGCACTGAGCTCAAGTCGAATCTTTTTCCGATGCATCCACCGGCAACATGTCCTCGTCCCCGCGAAGCTTCCGGGAGTCTTCGCCAGCCGGCGCCCCAGGACGAACAAGGTCCCAGTTCACATATCGCCACCTCAACACCCTGGCATCATACTCGACGTCTTGTCCTCTGAGGGTTATCGCTCACATAGATCTCGACGCCTTTTATGCCCAGTGCGAGATGCGGCGGCTTGATATCCCTGATGACCAGCCACTAGCGGTTCAACAATGGCAAGGCCTGATCGCCGTGAACTATCCTGCCCGGGATCGGGGTATCGGAAGATTCACGGACATCACTCAAGCAAAAGAGCTGTGTGATAACTTGATCTGCCAGCACGTGGCAACATGGAGGGAAGGCGAGGATAATTGGGCTTATCGTGATGATCATGTCATGAACACTGACAAGGTCTCCTTGGACCCGTGAGTGCCCACCAGACTATC
Organism: Diaporthe sp. HANT25; assembly: GCA_013435955.1. Classification (NCBI taxonomy): domain Eukaryota; kingdom Fungi; phylum Ascomycota; class Sordariomycetes; order Diaporthales; family Diaporthaceae; genus Diaporthe; species Diaporthe sp. HANT25. Next base: position 2,971,436 of record JACBFG010000026.1, on the reverse strand, counting down.
GGGGTTTGCCCTCAACAGTAAAATCTTGGTCTGTCCAATCTCTAACTCATTCATCTAGGTATCGTTTGCAGTCGAGAAAGATTCTTGCCCTGATCAAGGAGTCACTCCCGGCAGAGCTTCAGAAGGTCGAGAAAGCTTCCATAGACGAGGTGGTAAGCATGCCTTGGGACTAAGTTCTTTGTCCACGTTTGTTTCCCTGAAGAGATTCCAAGGGCTGACAAGCCCGCAGTTTCTTGACCTTTCGGCCCAAGTGCACGCAACCCTTCTAGACCGCTTTCCTGAGCTCAAGAACCCGCCTCCCTACGATGACCCGACTGAGAAACTGCCGATGCCTCCAGTAACAGCGCTGGACTGGAAAGCAGATGCACTGGTTGACCTAGATGACACAGAAACGGAAACAGATGATCCCGACTGGAATGATGTCGCTCTTTTGATAGGTTCCGAGATTGTTCGTGACGTCCGAGCAGCTATTCGTGCCCAACTCAAGTACACGTGTTCCGCGGTTAGTACCAACCAGAAACAGGCTGGCCATCCCGTTCTCAGGCTCATGATACGTGAAACAGGGCGTGGCAAGCAACAAGATGCTCAGCAAGTTGGGCTCCGGCCACAAGAAGCCTAATGGGCAGACCGTCATACGGCATCGAGCTGTCCGGCACTTCCTGTCCGGCTTTAAGTTTACCAAGATTCGGAATTTGGGAGGAAAGCTGGGAGACCAGATTGCACAGACTTTCAACACTGAGTCCGTCAGCGACCTTCTGCTGGTCCCTGTAGACCAGTTCAAGTCCAAGCTCGGGGATGATACCGGGGTCTGGGTCCATCACACGATTAGGGGCATCGACAACAGTGAAGTCAACTCGCGTGTTCAGATCAAGTCCATGCTGTCGGCAAAGTCATTTCGCCCCAGCATAAACAGCGTGGAGTCAGCAGTGAAGTGGCTTAGAATCTTCGTGAGCGACATCTTCTCCCGCCTAGTTGAGGAGGGCGTTCTTGAGAATAAGCGCCGTCCCCGGTCGATCAATCTTCATCACCGGCATGGGGGTCAGACACGGTCAAGGCAGGGACCTATACCACAAGGGCGGCCAATTGATAAGGAGTTACTTCTTGACCTCGCCAAGAATCTCTTGAACCAAATCGTCCTTGAGGGCAAAGTATGGCCATGTATGTAAGCATTTGCGTGGCTGGCGTTACGCACGCTGGCAGAAGCCCATGCTTACTGTGTACTATAATCACACCGTGTGGCCTGCACCCATGAACTGGATAAGACAGAGCTGACAATTTGACTCAGGCGCAAATCTGTCACTCAGTGTTGGCGGATTCGATGAAGGAATCACCGGAAATATGGGAATAGGGGCGTTCTTGGTGAAGGGCGAGGAAGCACAGTCTCTGAAAAGAAGCTCGCGAGAAGGCTCAACGGACGCCTCACTTCCTAAGCAGGCAGAGAAGACCAGAAAAGCCGAGAAAGAGGGCATTCATCGCTTCTTTTCGAAATCGGCACAGCTTAAGTACGACGATGAAAAGCGTGCTCTGAATCCGGCCAGTGGCCTCATGAGCGGCGGTGAAACATCTCACAAGCACACCGGAGATTCCATGTCAGAATGGGAACCTGCAGATAGAGTTGCACAAAAGAAAGCCAGCGAAGACAGTCAACTGCAGGAACCAGGTGCCTACCTATGCAGTCGATGCAACATTAGCATTGAGGACGCGGAGGAATATCAATGCCATCAAGACGAGCACTTGGCTAGAGACCTTCATGAGGAGGAGGAACGTGGCAGCCACACATTTGCTGGACGTTCTACTCCTGCAACCACAGGAAGCAACAAAGGCACATCTGCAACACCGAGACGACCCACGAAACGAAAGAAGATGGAGGTTGGGCAGAGCAAATTGAAGTTTGGATGACGCACCACGAGTCGTCTTCCAGGTCTCACCAACATTGCCTAGGCACGCCAGGGTGAAATTCAAACAAGAGCACAGTCTCCTGAGCACTGCACACGGCCGTCTCAGGATACCCTGACAAAGTCGGAGATCATTCACAGCGTCAGGAGATGAGGAGAGAGGGGTGGACGGTTGCGTCCCTGTTCCTATCACTTGGGCTGCGTCGACGGCCACAGTCGGAACAACACTCCGGGGATCACGATGCAGCAGGAACACCGCTAGGCGACTATCGAGCGTCAAGGAGTGAAGCCATTTCCCGAAGACTCAGACGGGATAGTCGCCTAATCCATCCGCATCGTTCAACAGAGCTGGCCACAATCGCGACTGAACAGAACGGCCGGCTGTTGGGCTAGAGCCTGTGCTGCCTAGCAGACTTGTGGAGGGTTTGGCCCTCAAGCTTCCCCTGTCTGACGACCCGAGGCCCAGGCTCAGGCTCAGGCTCAGGCTCAGCCTTGACGATTGATCATGTTGCTTCCAGACTCTATTGCCGTATACGAGAATCATCCAGCGGCTTTCGAAAAGATACACTGCACTGAACATGTGGGGTTTGATCGTCTTGCAATGCGAACTTGTCATTCTCTGGATATCGAAATGCCCGCAAATAGCTATCACGACTTGTGCACTAAAAATGTACCTCTAGAAATGTACCCTTGAGCGTAACTGCCGTACAGGACCAGGAGAGCGACAGCTGGGTCAGGTACGGGAATACACAGTCCTCATCATCAGGCCATCCATTTGGGTGACCGAGGCCAACGTGAGGTTGATTGGCTTGAGCCGCCCCCAACTGCGTAGGGCCCACCCCTGTTTGCAGGTCCCGTTAGGCACAGCGGCATAAAACATTGATACCCAAAGGACCATCGCCGCAAGTTCCCACTTTTTCAGTGGCCACAATGGGGATCGTGACTTGGTGAACCCGACCCAATGGTTTGTAGCCTCCTTTGTGGGCACGGGCTCAAGAGTTGGGATGACGGCTCACAAACACTTCCAGTTCCAGGGTTGTTCGAGGGCAGCCCGACAAACCGCCAGCCCTGGAACACGATGGTCCATCAGTAGGGCGTGAAAGTCCACAGAGAACACTGGGTGCTCCTGGACTCTTGTTGTGGACACGAACTGCAATTCTTGCCCGCGGCAGAGATAAACTTGACTAGGCGACTGCGACTTTTGAGGGCCACGCCACCGGGAAGAGCCATGTCTCTCGGGTATCAACGCGCCTGGCCTCGCTGAGGCTGCCGAAGGGGGAGGGAGAGAGAGGGCGGACGATCCATGGAGAGCCTGGCTCGGACCGCGGAGCGATCGAATGATTCGAGGCGCCGGAGTGCCAGAATGCCAGAACCGCGCCGTCACCGCAATAAATATAGAAGAGGACTCTGCCGCGCCCTGGTTTATTAGGCTTTTGTTAAGACCAGGTTTGCCTACCGAGGGGGTGCTGCCGGCCAGCCGAACTGTTAGGGCTGCCCGCGCCAAGCAACGGACAGAAGACGAAGAACCAGAAATGATTACCGACGAAGGTTTGCAATGACATAGGTAGGGCAGCAATGGCCGACACGGCCCGAGCTTCAGGAATCCGCCCTTCACGATCCAACGTCTTCCTGTAGCCCTCGAGGTCTCACACGACAGCCCCATAGCCGCAATCATTACTAGTCAGGAAATGCTCTCATCACTGCCAAGATAGACAAGACGGGTGCTCCGCTCATGTCTCCTGAGGCAGCGAAAGAAGATGCATTGGGCCTGTCGTCGGCTCCAGCTTGTATCGACACCGGCCGTGACCCCGTCCGCTGTGACCGACGCAGTCTTGCTCGGAACTCACACACGTCTTCTCCGCTGCCGAGAGCTACTGTGCACCAGGCGTCACCGCTCATTGGGGATGCCACAGCTAGGCAAATCACCACTGCCGATATGTGGTAGTGGTGCTCTCACCACCCCCATGGCTGCATCGCAGCATCGTTGTCACTCTGGCGCTGGCTGCTTAGTTGCTGGTCCAGGCCGGCCTGGCTGTGTCAGCCCATGCTGCGTCCAATGTCGCCGTTACAGCGCTAGGGACACCTCACGCGGTAACATGGATCAGAGTCGCGAGCCAACCAAGGCTGTCCACGCAAGTGCAGATCGCCGCCAATCATCCCAAAGTCCTCCTCCTTGCCTGCTTCGCGCCGGGCTGTCTCTCTGTCCCGCAGTGCAGACACAGCCAGGCTATTGGTTTGGCTTCTGCTGTGCTTGACCACACGCGCGGTGGATGATGGATGGGTGGACGGATGGATGGATGGACGGATGGGCTGTCGCCTGGCCTACCCTCCTCTTCTTCCAAGGTTGCCTCTGCAGGCACATGCTCACTCCGTGCCCAGGACTCCGGATCCCACGAAGCAGGTCTGACGCAAATACTATGTGCGCTGACGGCCTGCCAAGTTATGCGGTGGCCTGGTGCGCTGGCCTGGCAGTCCGCGTTGACGCTCTCTGCTCAGCTGGCTTCGCCGGAGATGCTGTCCACCAGACGTCACGCCTCGCTGTCGAGACATCTGCCATTGTTTACATGCGTCTCTCGCACAGTGACAGACTGAACCAGAGCGGAAAGCACCTCGTCGTCCACAGGGGAAGACATTACGGCACGGGGCCTGGCCACACAAACTTGCAAGCGAAGTCTGTGGGCTCTGCCTGCCTTACGTGCCTGGGAAACCCCTGTCCCGGCGCCGCTTGGGTACATGTTGAAGGCACACAGTGACATGCGACCTGGCCGGGCAGGGAGGTCTCCCGTCAGTCAGGCTGCAGCCCAGCCACGGGACTCCCAGCCAACTGCGAGTCACCAGCTGGGGGCCGCTCTGCTGCAGTGTGTACGCCTTGTGCAACTGTTGGAGTGTCGTGTACAGGCGGGCACCTGGTACAACAAGGTACTCAGCCAAGCTGCCATCCAAGGCGGGAGCACCATGTACTCGATTGCCCCCCCCTCCCCACCCGAAATCTGCTGGGGGCCTGGCAAGTCGCGGGCCCCACCCCCCAACTCTCTTTGCTTGCCGTTGCTCCAGCCAGCTCTTTCCGTCTCTGGTCTTTCTTGGTCCTGGCTCTCGGCCTGGGTCTGGGTCTGGGTCCTGGACCTTTTCTTCCCACCTCTGCCCCCCGTCCTTCCCCTCCATCATCGCCCTTTTCAACCGTTCCCGCCCGCCCACACTGCCAGCATTTCTCTGTTTCGCGCGTCTCTGTTCTCTTCTCGCCGTCTTCCAGTGATCGTCTTGAGGATCCGTCTCCCCTTCCAGACTAACCTTCTATCTCTCCTCTTCCCCCTCCCCTTCATCCTCTTCCCGGCTCTCTGGAACAAACCCTGCTTTTCACTCCCTGCAAATCAAGCTACCATGTCTTCAAGAAGAGACCACGGCTCCGGCACGCCGTCGAATGCCTCGAACCGCCAGAATGAGTACTTCATTCCGCGTGATGGTATAGACCGGGAGGTCATCACCGCCGACATTTGTCGCTACCTCGGCAACGACGCGCTCGTTCGGCCCGGCACCTACGAAGTATGAATACCACGCCGCCCGCGCGAGACAACGCTTGCTCGTGTCGTCTGTCGACCATCGTGCTAACGCCGCCCCTGCGACAGGACAAGAAGAGTGGCCGAGTAATACAAGGTTACTTTGTGACAGCCTACAGGAATTTGACATCCGTACGTCTTCTCCAACTCCAGCGGATCCACCTTGAACCGTGCTGACTGCTCTCTTCTTGCAGGCCATGATCGCCGACCTCAAAGCCGACTCGGCTCGATGGGATCAGGAGAGGCGGAACCATTCTGGAGGTACACTAACTTCGCACGACTCGTCTGCATTCTTGATGAGAAGCTCAAAGTCTAACTCCCCACCAGCGAGATACAGCGATTCACAGAATCGTTTCAGCGGTGCAGGTCTCTCCCAGTATGATACCTCCGGAGCGCTATACTCAAACGGTCTCAGTCGTGATTCTTATGAAAGCGTGCCTAGATACCCAGGAAGCGATGCCCCAGGATACAGCGCCAGCACCGGATCCCAACCTTACCACCAGGACAACAGGCAATCTGGATATGGCGGGTCGTACCAGCAGTCCTCATACCCTTCTCAGGCGCAGGACAACAGGTTTGCTGCTGGATCCGCCTCGGTTTATGGTGCCGCCCAGCCTGGCTACTCAAACTCACATCCCACGAACATTCAGCAGATGGACCCGCATCCTTACTACGCGGCTGGCGCCAACCTGACGGTTGCGCAGCCGCCACACCATCGTCCACAGGACCCTTACCAGGACAGCAGAGACCCCTCTAGGAGCTACGCTACCCCTGCCTCTGCCTATGGACCTTCAAGCCAGGCATACTACCCCCCGCCCCAAGGAGCATACCCCCCGCAACCTGTGGACGCCTTTGCTGGCCGCCAGCCGTATGGATCCACCAGCCAGGCCGAGATCTTGGGCTCTTCCTCTAGCCAAGCTCCAATGTACGACCGCCAGTATGAGCCCCAGCCCCAGTACGAGAATCAGACCCCCCCTCCTTCCCGCCCAGTTGCGTCCAGTTCACAGGCTCAAACGGGACATAGTGGAAGTTCACATTCACGACGCAGCGACCGCGAACGGGACCGTGACGACAGACCTCGTCGCCGGTAGAGAACCACGACGATGACTTCGCCACACGGGAGAACAATATTCCGTGAGTAATGTTTGATGACGCGGTCCCTGCCCGAATTGGAATTTCGTGCTTTTCTTTTTGTTTTCAACCTGGAAATGGCACCCGCGCTGCGGGTTGAACCTGCGGGAGACCAAAGCCTGGGTTCAAGTGGTTTACCGCGGATCTTTCGAGCCTCTGAGTTTTGCGCCTTTGCCGAGCGACTGGACTTCTTCCAACCGGGGCGGTATTTTTACTTTCTGGCACGGCGCCTTGGTTCCATTGGATCTTTTCCCGGATTTTACCCCTGGACGTGGATTTACGCTTGCATTGCTCTGGATGATACCGACGACTTGCATCCCGGCTGGACGAATGGTACTCGGTGTTGATGATTTACGTGAACTTCTGCGGCCCACTGCGTTTGCTGTTGCGTTGCTTTCTACCAGGACCGGGCCGTATGGTGGAAGAGGCTTGTGAGTCCTGAAGGCTTGCCTCGCTGGGATCATATTGTGCCCTTTGCTGTCCGGATTCGACCTTTGCGGCACTGGAAGTGGTTTCTGCTGCCCATCAATCGTGATGCATCCCATTGGTCCAAGGGGAGTTTCACCTGCCGAGACTGGCTACTCATTCATCAGCCACGATATAGCGGTAAGGTCAGTATCCGGACAGCAAGGTGGGTCGGCGTTTGTAATTACAGCTCAGTCTTGACACACCATCCAACTCTCAAATCGATCGGTCTGGACTCTTCCACTTGGGGTCGTGTTGATGCTCGACTGCAACTGACTGACCGCAGACTACACCTGGTTCTCTCAAGCCAAGGTCACCTCAGGACAAGTCAACCATGACGGACTGGATCCCCAGGACATTCTGAACCCGGACTACCACTCTGGATATCATTGCGGACCAAGCTTTGATGAGACTTGCCGTCTCTTGGACCTCCAATTTCTGTGGCTCAACATCACATGAAAGCCCCCAATTGCCTAAAATCTATGGGCAAAGGACTTCAGACATCCACCAGGATGATTCCCACAGGAAAGCCGCGTCTTGTTCAGACCGCGATGGAGCACAGAACACTCAATCCAAGGACACCCAACCTTGGGATCACTTGATCGAGGCTTTCCTAGTCTAAAAGACTAGGAACCTCTTTCTTCCTGGGAAGGTCACACAATCTATTATGAAGACGTCTGTCTCAGCTCATTGGTGGTAAGATACAAGGACATCGGCTGTCTCGCTGAGGCCCCGATCCGGACCATCAAAGCCATTGCTGGACTTTCCTATTCCTGCTTGGGGTTCCGTGTTCACAGGTTTTTGTGCGACATGGACAGATCGTTGATCTGATCCTACATCTCAAAACGGTTCTCCGGCTTCCAGACTGGACATGTTTGCTGTAGCTTACTGCTACACACTGCCAGCAGTCACACTCTACAAATGGCCTCGTAACGCCGGGATCCTGATTTCATTTTCTTGTGCAAGCCTCTTGCCACACTCCATTGGACTCTTTTGGAAGGAATGTTGCCTCTGGCGACCCAGCTCTCGATCCAAGACCGCATGGACACCCCCACCCCCCTCCAAGGACAAGCCAATGGATAAACGGACCCAGCCAAGTCACGTTCCGTGCCCTGACCTGGTCAGCCAAACGCGTATGTTTTATCTCGTGTGTTTATTTCCTTTGACTCCGGACAACTCTGGACATGGCTCCGCCTGAAAGCAGTGTCTTGTAGTGAAGTGAATGTGTGAAGGTGGCATGGAATCGAGGGACGGATCGCTAACCCAGGACTTTCAGCTCTCATTATCTATCCAGAGGAACACTATGGACAAGTAACAGGCAGGGCTTTCCAACTGGGCGGTCTGGAATAGGATCGAGACCTATGGCTATGCTTACATCGAGTGTGTTTTGAGGCGGCTGCATTGGTGTGAGATAGAGGCTCCGTTACGGTGTGGCGCTTGATTTCCGGGGGCGTCCTGGTGGTGTGCTGGAGTATGGAATAAGGGTCAACGGGAAGGCAAAAAATGGGACTCGGGGCAGTGACATGTGCTTGCCGCTTGTCTGGAATGATATGGCACGATGGTGACTGACTGAGTGTACGAGCTGAATGAGGATGGCATGTTCTGGAAATGATCACTTTTGAAGATGCGCGTAATATGAGAATACCCGATGATGGAACGTGGTTGCTGTGATAGTGTTGTCTCTCCCCCTCTCCAAAGCATCCCTAGACTACATCACTTCATTCAGTCCACAGCAAGAGAGCCAGCCTATGGTGTAAATCTAGGCGCTTGTGAAATTGTGCATGTCGAATCTGACCACGACAGCCAACACCACAGCTCCGCCACTGTATATGAATTTCAAGGGGAGGGCACCAGCACAGTAGTGAGTGATGATGCTTCTGAATAGATAGGCTTTTTTTATTCTTATTTTCTCTATAGAAAATGACATAATGGGAAGCGCGATAGCCCTGGAACTAACAAGCATTCCTTGTTGGCCTGCAACCAGCATTCATCTGGTCTTTTTTTTTTCTATTTTTTACCCCCCTTGCTGCCCGTGGGAGCTCATGCCGCCCATGTCCCCGATTGGGGACACCCAAAGGGGGGCCTGCGTGGACGCATGATTTCAGAGGATGGTGTGAAACACTCTGGACAGGAACTCTCAGTAATATGCCACGTGGTATAAAGTATAAGAAGAGCACACAGAGTCCGTGATTATTCCATGCCATTTCTGAAATGCCTCATTTTGCGCTATTTTTCAGTGAAGAGCAGAGAGAAAGAGAGAGAGAAAAAAAAGTGTGAGGGCTCTACGGTACAAGACCAACAAACAATAAACAACCGTGGACTAGACTGGCTGATCTGCATGTAAATTTGCCAAATCCCAAGGCCCCTGCGACCTTGCTGCCCTGCCCTACCCTTGGCAACCGACCAAAGTTGCCTGTAAGTGTTTGACGAATCAGACAGGCTGGATTGGCTGTTTTCAGTGGAACCCAAGAAGCAGCAAGCAGCCTTCTCGGCGGTTCTTCTCTCTGTCCATGTCATGTCCGCCGGCTCCCACTCCGTACAGTAGTATTACTTCTCACCAGAGTGGTTTTGGTTCGAATTAGCATAGGTCATATCATTTGTGACTGCACTTCTGATTGATCGGTCCCGCGCGGTCTGTGGAGGTGGAACAACCTCGGACCTGCTTTGGGATGACCTCGTACCTCCTGTGGGATGGATCACTTCGTGTCGCCTATCTCCTGAGTGATGATATCCCACGTGAGGTACGAGGTTATCTTATATGAGGTACACAAGGTGTTGCCGTGGCCACGCTGCTTGTGACAGGGAGGATGATTGATTGTTCTTTAGTCCTGCAAGAGCTGAGTGAGCCACCTAGGTACCTACTATTAGCTGCCACAGACCTGCTGGCAACAGCCCACAAGGTTCAGCCTCCTCAGGGTCATACAGTACCCTCGATGCTTGGTGCCTGGGGAGAAATCTACTCTGGGTAGGCAGGTACTGCCCACTGCCGAGGGAGGCACTAGGAAGGTGAGGTAGCTTGCTGGCTTGCTTGGAGTAACTTTTCACCTCCTCTTGTGCCGGGCCCTAGCTCTCCTGGCCCAGTGCCTGCCTGACCCTCCAATATGATAGAAACTTGTGTGAATGTCAGCCTGTATAGAATAACCAATAACCTATACCGACTGCAAACAATGTTGTCTGTGGTTTTGTCTGGCCTTCACCTGTGGACTCAGGTAATACACGGCAAAGCAGACACTGGAGGCCGAGAAAAGAACCCCACGTCAGACACTCAGCCTCGAGCGTGCTGTCACGGATCGGTAGACCCCTGGATCTCTCCTGCAATTGGTTCCGCTGCCCCGCTGTGGCCCTTTTTCTGCCCGCCCAAACAATTTTTGTTAGGTGCATCCTCGATAAGCGGCTGTCGTTCACCCACCGCACCGCACCGCACCGCAACGCAGTCCGCAGTCCGCAGAGCAGACGGACGACACACGCCTTCAACCGCAGACTCCCTCCCTTCCCTCTCGTGCCTCGAGGCAAGCCAACCCACTTCCCTCTGTATGTAAAGGCCCGCATCTTGACGTCAAGATGGATGCCTCCGCCATTAGAAGTTGCATAATAGCAACCCTCGACGCCGATGCCGACATTCGCAGGAGGGCCGAGTTGCAGCTCAAACAGGTACGACCTCATCCCGCCGCACACACACGCAGGCACACACCCTCGCCGTCCACTATCCTAGCCGCGACATCGTGGTCGCCCCGGGCACGGCGGCGTTGCTGCATCTATCGCACTATCCTTTGTGCCCCCCAGTGTCCATCTGTGCCCCTCTGAACGCGTCCCATGCTGATCCCGCACGTGCTTGCAGGCAGAGGAACACAATGGCTTTCTTGACGCCCTCCTCGACATCTTGCAGTCTGAGCAGGACACAAATTATCGTCTTTCCAGTACGTGCCACTTCTGGCCTGCCGACCATTCTCCTCTGCCTCCTTCCAGCCGCATGGCTCAGTTCAGCTCGCCCTGGGCCCCGAAGGCTGCCCCCACCACCGAGCCTCCTTAACTAACGCGTGCCCCAGCCGTCATCTACATCAAGAACCGCGTCAACCGAGCTTGGGCCGGGACAGACCATTTTCCAAACGAGCATCCCATAGCCGAAGATGAAAAGTCGAGAGTCCGCGAACGATTATTGCCCATCCTGGCCTCGTCACAAGGCCTCATCCGACAACAGCTCATCCCCATCCTGCAAAGAATCTTACACTGGGACTTTCCCGAGAAATGGCCTACGTTCATGGACTTCACCATCCAACTACTGAACACCAACGATCCCCTATCAGTGCTCGCCGGCCTGCAATGTCTGCTGGCCATCTGCCGCGCCTACCGCTTCAAGGCCGGTGATGGAGAGAACAGGACGCACTTCGACAAGATCATCGAGGCCAGCTTTCCCAGGCTGCTGGCTGTTTCCACCGAACTCGTGGCACAGGAGAGCGAGGAGGCCGGAGAGATGCTCCACATTGCTTTGAAAGCTTACAAGCACGCGACGTGGGTGAGTAGAGAAGCCCCCCCTCTCCACCCCCCTTTTGGTTCGGGCTGTGGGTGGTTGTGCCAGCTAACTCTGACCCCCTGCCACAGCTTGACCTGTCCGCCTTCCTCCGTCAGCAGGAGAATACGATAGGATGGTGCACTGTCTTCCTGCAGACGGTCTCCAAGACCCCGCCCGCCATTGCAATGTCAGATGAGCCCCTCGAGCGTGAACGGCATCACTGGTGGAAGGCAAAGAAGTGGGCGTATTTCAACCTCAACAGGCTATACATAAGGCAAGCACAACGGTTCTACGATGTCTCGTACTAAAGGCTAACTTGGGCGGTAGACACGGCAACCCACAAGCGATTACCAAGAACGAAGGTGATCAGATGGCCTTTGCCAACTTCTTCTCTTCGAATATTGCACCCGAAATTCTCAAACATTACCTCCAGGAGATTGAGAAGTGGGTCGCAAAAACGTCTTGGCTAAGCAGGCCCTGCTTGTCCTACACCATTGTCTTTATGGATGAATGCGTACGGCCCAAGGAGATGTGGGCACACCTTCGGCCTCACCTTACCAATCTCGTCACCCATTTCATCTTCCCAGTGCTCTGCCTGTCTCAGGAGGACATTGAGAAGTTCGAGGACGAGCCTGAGGAGTACCTCCATCGGAAGCTGAACTTCTACGAGGAAGTCTCAGCTCCAGATGTTTCGGCGACAAACTTCCTGGTGACGCTGACGAAGAACCGCCGGAAGCAGACCTTTGAACTGTTGCAGTTCATCAACAACGTCGTGAGCACTTACGAGTCTGCGCCAGATGACAAGAAGGACCACATTTCCAAGGAGGGCGCTTTGCGTATGATTGGGACGCTCGCCCCAGTCATTCTCGGCAAGAAGTCTCCGATCGCAGACCAGGTCGAATACTTCCTCGTCCGATACGTTTTCCCAGATTTCACCAGCTCTCAAGGCTACCTCCGGGCGCGGGCATGTGACACCATTGAGAAGTTCGAGCAGCTCGACTTCAAGGACCAGAACCACCTGCTCACCATCTACCGTAACATCTTAGACTGCATGGCCGACCCAGCCCTCCCGGTCCGTGTCACAGCGGCCCTTGCCCTTCAGCCTCTTATCCGACACGACATCATCCGCACCAGCATGCAGACGGCCATCCCCACAATTATGCAACAGCTCCTGAAGCTGGCGAACGAGGCTGATATCGATGCCCTGGCCAACGTCATGGAGGACTTCGTCGAGGTCTTCGCCACTGAGCTGACTCCGTTCGCCGTTGCCCTTAGTGAGCAGCTGCGTGACACCTACCTCCGAATCGTGAACGAGCTCCTGGAGAGGAACAACTCGCGGGACGACGACGAGTACGGCGACTTCCTTGACGACAAGAGCATTACGGCCCTGGGTGTCCTGCAGACGATAGGAACCTTGATCCTCACCCTGGAGAGCACTCCCGACGTTCTGCTTCACATCGAGGCAGTGCTCATGCCTGTTATTCAAATCACGCTAGACAATAAGCTCTATGGTATGTTCACTGCCGCTCCGTGCATCCTGTGTACATGCGATGCTAACATGGATCAGATCTGTACAACGAGGTGTTTGAGATTATTGACAGCTGTACCTTTGCCGCCAAGGCCATCTCACCCACCATGTGGCAAGCCTTCGAGCTCATCCACCGTACTTTCAAGGCGGGAGCCGAACTGTACCTCGAGGACATGCTCCCTGCTCTGGACAATTTTGTGCAATTTGGTGTGCCGCAGCTGATTCAGAAGCCGGAATACGTCGAGGCCCTGTACTCGATGGTTTCAGATATGTTCAATGACCCCAAGGTCGGAGGTATCGACAGGATCTGCGCCTGCAAACTGGCCGAGGCCATGATGCTGAGTCTGCCTGGCCATATCGACAACTGCGTCAACGGCTTCATCAACATGGCCATGTCGGTGCTGACGACCGAGGAGGTCAAGATCAAGTCGTACAAGATCCACTTGATGGAGATCATCATTAATGCTATCTACTACAACCCGATCCTGACGCTACAGGTGCTCGAGACAAAAGGCTGGACGAACAAGTTCTTCAGCCTGTGGTTCGGCAGCATGGATTCTTTCCACCGGGTCCACGACAAGAAGCTCTGCATCGTCGCCATTGTGGCGCTTCTAGGCCTGAACCCTGACCAAGTACCGCCAAGTGTCGCGGTCGGATGGCCTCGTCTGCTCCAGGTATGTCATTTGCAATCAATTGCCCAACTGCAGCCGAATGATGTTTGCTAACGTTTTCCAAGGGAGTCACCTCGCTGTTCAAGACCCTACCATCTGCGTTGAAGAGTGAGCTTTCCCGCCCGGACGAAGCAGTCCAGTAGAATGCTAACATTTTGACCCCAGACCGTGAGGACGCCATGAAAGACGATTACGGTCTTGATGCGAATTACTCGTACGACGACGAGGAGGAGTGGGGCGATGACGAGGCTGCATGGACAGCGGAGGAGGAGCAGGAGGAGGAACCCACAGATGCCAAGGACGAGAGCACAGCATATTTGGAGTTCCTCAACGAGGAGGCAAGTCTCCTCTGAAACGGCAGTGCCCGAATGCCGGCTAACATCATGATAGGCGCAAAAGTTCGGTCATCTCGAGGAGCAGGATTCGGACGATGAACTCGGGGAGCATAGCGTGCTGCTTGAGTCTCCTCTTGACAAGCTCGAGCCGTACCAGATTTTCAGTTCATGCTTGATGAGTAGGTTGTTCCCCTACCCATGGTCTCGACTGAGCTAACACGGCCCTCTAGGATTGCAACAAGAACAGCCACAGTTTTACTCCGGGCTGTCTTCTCACTTGTCGGCTGAGGAACAAGGCGTGATCCAGTCGGTAGTACAGCAAGCCGAGGCAAATTCGGTTGCTGCACAACAAGCAGCCCAGCAGCTCGCCGCAGGAGCCAACGGCGGTGCCAGCTAGTCCTGTGACGGCGCAGCTGAGACGAGAGCAATTCTGTGAGAGAGCACGCGCGTGGTGCGTCTACGGGCCAGCTCACTGCCGTTCCGTATGGCGGTGTGGGCTCGCGCACCAGTAGCAGGGGAGGCAGAGCACCGAGTCAGCCCGGGTCCGTGGCTGAGGGAGTATGCAGCGTCCAGATCAGAGACGTGTGGTTGGGATATGCATCGAATGATACCAAAGAAGTATTTAAAAGAGCTTGGGAACCAAAAACAAAAATATGAGGCGAAGGGAGCTTCTTGGGTTTGAATTATCATGGCCGGGTTGTTACCTGTCAAATCAGGTTATAAAGAAAGAGGAGAGGTCCCAGGGAACAAACAACATGTGGGAAGCCTGTAACGATGGCTCTTCTCTGGCCGTATC